>CM067499.1:5785346-5797300 GCA_034552555.1 Semaprochilodus insignis
CTCTCTCTCTCTCTCTCTCTCTCTCTCTCTCTCTCTCTCTCTCTCTACGCTGCAGGGATTTCTTAAGCAGGCAGACCCACAAGTAACAATCGAACGAGTCGATTCTTTGAACCATAGGACTGTCTGATTCGATTATAGCACGTTTGTGTCTTATATAAGTGGTTAATACATTTCTCAGCGTATAATCCTACATAGCAAAATATGAATAACAATCTCTTTGAATCATCTTGGGTTTCCATCATACTGTGTATTTTTTGAATCGGACGTTAGATTCACTGAATTGAAGAATCGGTTCTGTACACTGAATCGACCTAGCCATCACTATCAACGAGCCGTTTAGTGAGCGGGCTGCTGCAGCATAGCCATCTCTCTCTCTCTCTCTCTCTCTCTCTCTCTCTCTCTCTCTTTCGGTATTGCGCATAGGATCATCGGCCGATGTAAAGACGAGAGAAGGCCCATGCAGACTGTCCCTCGCGAGCTGATTTCCATTTTGCTGCTGTCTTCCAGACCTCTCTGCCGGGATACCCGTTCGTCATTCATCAAATAAAAACAACGAGGACCTACCAATAAATGCTATCGCCGAATTTGATGCCTACAGTCAATGGGATGCTAACGTTTATTGAATGGCCAGTGTTATTATTAGTCTTATACGATTTCGGGGAGGACAGGGGAAGAAATACTGCCTCGTTGTATTCTGCTATACTGCTCCATTCCCCTTACCCCGCAGTGATCAGGACCCTTGAGGTCTGTTCATGCGGCGTGTACGTGTATATTAGGGTCAATATCACTGCTTCTAGAGGGGAGGGTTTTGCTTGTGTGGGTGCATGTAGGTGTGTGTCCCGCACACATGGAAAAAGATTGGAGCGGATGAAATTACTTTGGTGGTCTGGGTAAGGTTGGTTGAAATGACAAAAATATATATATATATTTCCACGGTATACATTATGCATAACAACCGAACAAATGTTGGTAGTGGTGCAATGTAATAGTTTCTGTGGAGATTATGCTGTCAATATACATGATGATTATATCAATAATCGATTTATATTTGACCGATCTATACTGTGCTCATAAATGTATGCAGATACAGCAACTATTGAAAGGTTGGACAAGTTTTGTTGTTGTAGACAACAAGGCAAGTTGGAAACAGCAATGAATTAGCCACCACACTAACATAAAAATAAGACTGATCTGTTCAAACAGTGTGAATATTCACACACATACACAAAATATATCCATTTGAATGGATGACACATTCGAAATTTAATGGCACATTCAGAATTTGCTTATGTCAATGCTCCGCAATGTTCCTTTGCCACCCAACAGCTGCTTCAAAGGAACACATTTGTCAGCAGGGCTTGGATAGACAAACTGGACTATATATACACATTGATCAGCTGTAACATTAAAACCACCTCAATGTATTTCCACTCTTTATCCATTTATCAGCTCCATTTACCACATAGGTGCACATTGTAGTTCTACAGTTGCAGACTGTAGTCACTCTGTTACTCTGCATACTTTGTTAGTCCCCATCACCTTTTTTTCCCCCCACAGGACCACAAGAGAGTAGGTATTATGTGGGTGGTGGATCATTCTCAGCACTGCAGTGACACTGACAGTGGTGGTGTGTTAGTGTGTGTTGTGCCGGTGTGAGTGGATCAGACACAGTAGTGCTGCTGGAGTTTTTAAACACCTCAGTGTCACTGCCAGAGGTGGCAAAAATACACAAGTCCCTTACTCAAGTAAAAGTACAAGTAATATGAGCAAAAAGAGTAAAAGTCAAAGTATGACTTAATTTTTTTTACTCCAAAAACGTAAAAGTATAAAAGTACAGACTCAAAAATCTACTTAAAGTAAAAAAGTAGAAGTATTTCTTAAAAAATTATTTCTAATTCATTTTTTTAAACATTATATATTTTTGTTGGGGGTTAAAACTGCACGAAATTGAGCACATGGTGAGTTATACTAGAACTTCATAGCTTATCCAGAATTTGAAATGGACATTGTTGAAATCTCTACTAAGAAAAAATATTGATTTTAATTTTAGCAGTCAAAACTGAACACCAGATGAGATGATTCCCTTATGTAAAACAAGGCCAGAGTGGGACTTTTTCAGACCTGGGGCTAGTAAGGCAGACTCATACCAAACTACACGTACACAGACATAGCTAATGTTCAACACTGGGGACCACTGCATCAGACTGCATTCCTAACAGCAGTGCAGTACTCACCCTACATATTCCAACACCCTGATCCAACAACCAATCAGAAAGCTGGATTCACATGCACATACTGGATTCACATAGATATCAAACGGCCGCTCACCACAGACACCTCTGTCCAGAGAAGACCACAAATAAGTTAACATTAGACAGTTAGTTAACATTAGACACAAATTAATAAACACATACAGCTTAATACTAAAGCGGACAGACCCAGTAAAGAGGATATGACAGTTACAACAAACAGCTGATCTCTGAATATGAGGAAAAACAACACAGCAATCTTATAAGCCCGGATCTAATCACTGTAGCCCAGCACTGCCACAGCGGGCGTAGGAGCATGTTTGTCACTTCCATCCATAACCCTTTGGTATCTTCACAAAGCCCAACTAGCTTCTGTAGTAAAGCAGTGCTGTAAACCGGATGATATTGTGTTCAGATTCACAAAGTTGGTCTGAATTTGACTTTAGCTAACTAGCCTGAATTCAATCTCTTATTCGAATTTCCGTTCCACCTTAAAAAGTCTAAAGTAACAAGTCTATTTTGAGAATGTAGTGAGTAAAAAATAGAGATTTTTCTTTTCAAAAGTAGAGAGTAAAAGTAAAAAGTATTAGGTGACAAAAACACTTAAATAAAGTACAGATACACAAAAAAATACTTAAGTACAGTAACAAAGTAATTGTACTTTATTACTTGCCACCTCTGTTCTAAGCTAGACTGAGAATAGTCCACCAACCAAAACTGTCCAGCTAAGCTGTGCAGCAACAGATGAGCTTTCGTCACTGACTTTACATCTACAAGGTGGACCAGCAAAGTAGGAGTGTCTAATTTATTCTGAATAGCATTGCAATCCGACTCTTTATGTACACCCCTCATCAGCCATAACATCAAAACCACTTTTTTGTATCCACACTCATTGTCCATTTTATCAGTTCCACTTACTATATAGGAGCACTGTCTGTTCTTCAATGATCAGGAACCCCTGTGGACAAATTGCTTTCAAACTTTTCTCCTACTCATATGTTTGCAAAGAATGCTACCAACACAACAGTATGTAATCAGTCGGGTACAGTAATGAGGTCTGGCCTTGCTTATATCACAAGCACTGCCAAGCATGAAACTTATTTGCACGTCTCGTGATGTCAAACCTACCAATTTTTTTCCCAGTCGGTTAATTCTTTCTGGGTACAATTATTTTGATGACGTCCTCAGCACTGCACTGACGACGAGTACATATATACACTATTAAAAAAATAATAACAATAATATATATATAATGTAGGTGAATTAGGTCTATGCAGTTAATCAGTGTATTACAAATTGGCATCTGTGATGTACTCATCAAAAAACATATCAGGTTGTAATTTATCACAATAAGTTTAACATATCATCATATTGCCTGCCACTATGTCTGACGAGCTCTGTCTGCATAGGGTTCCTTCAGAGAGACACCTTCTTTTGCTTTCTATCTCCGCCTGAGCCCTCTTCTGCCTTATAGATACATATCTCCAGGGCTGTCTCTGTCTCTCTGTGTTTCACTCTCCCCTCTCTGCTGCTGATGCAGGCAAAAACACTTTTATCCCCCCCCCCACCCCCGTCTCTCTCCCTGTCTCTCTCTCTCTCTCTCTCTCACTTATATACACACACACACACACACACACACACACACACACAGTCTGTTCGCTATTACAGAACTAGACAATTAAGGAGCTACAAACGATGAATAAAAAAGTCACAGGAAATACTGCTTGATTCAATAATGACAATGTTGTGTGCACATTGAGGTGAGAGTATTAAGAATGCAGCTTTTGAAAAGGCATGCAGCTTTTTAATACATTTATGTAAAAATGTATTTACCCCTAGAGTAAATCAGTCCTCTAAATATATTCTGTGTTTAGTACATATTAGGTTCATTTTATTACTAATGACATTATTGTTAACCCTGACAGCACTTAGGTGTGTTGTTTGAATATATGAATTCTAACAACCTTTATAATTGAAATAAGCCAGACATTTTCCCTGAAGAAAAGAAGTTTTTTTATTGGCAGGGTTGCAATGACAGGACTTGTCCATGTTATGGTTGTCACCAATGCTTCTTATAAGTTCAGTATGTCTGCGTGGAGTTAAACTGTTGTAGGCTGAATAGGTGGAGGTATGCAAATGAGTATTTTATCATATCATATATGAGTAAATATATGATTTTGCATCTTAGTTTTTACATATGGACATTATGGACTGTTTTGAAACAACATACAAACAACATAGACTAACATGGGTCATTTTCAGCAAAATCAGCATATACTGCGTTTTGGGTGCTGGTATGCTGCTCAGCAGCAAAAGAAACTTAGATGCTGGTTCCCAGCATATTAGAACATATGCTGTGATTTGGATACTGGTATGTTGGTCAGTTAGCATGACCATGCTAGATGACCAGCTAAATCAATACCACACCAGTACAATGCAGCATATACCAGCTTAGACCAGCAGTTTTCAGCAGGGATATTAGCCTCATAGCTTCAATACAAACTAAAGAAGCAAGCTTCAGTCAACCAAACCAAACATTGATTGATCAGATTTCTGCTCAACTACTTTACAAGCTTAACACGTTCATGATAGTCTGACCATTATTCCCACTATATTTAAATTAACAAATTTATACCCCTATACCCCTAGTACTTAAAACTGATACTAAGCAGGAACTGGCAGGTAAGGTGTTTGTGCAGCAATTTGCATGCTTTGTGCTAATTATACATTATGATTTTCTTTTAAGAATTAAAAATATGAAAAAAGGTAAAGGTATAAAAAAGTGTGGTGTGTGATGTGAATGCTGATTTCAGCCCTTACTTAATTCGTCTGAACAGATTTGGAAAATTAACAAATCATTTTATGCTAATACCCTGCAGGATCATTCTCATTATCTGAGCTAATTTAGTCCCATATGAGAGAGGGACCAAATGAGATTTGCTGTTAAAGCATATTTTTGGAAGAAATGCTCTTGTAATACTGCTGCATGAAGCCACAAACCTGAACATATTTCAAAAGAAATAAAAACATTTACTGTGCTTTTCTACCATTTATACTGAATAACTGTGTCTGAACATTTGAATGAAACTTGTGTGAACCAATGCAAGAAAGACATCTCAGTTCACATGAAGCAGCCTAAAATAATAAGCTGACTCAGTGATAACAGAAGTCAGATCACAATTCTGCAGTAGTTGGTTGGTCAAAATTTAAATTAGAACATCCTGTTAGCGCCATCTACTGTCTCCAGTTGTAGCACTAAATTTTAAATGTAAAAATGTTTAATTCATAGCCTAATAGAAATGATAGCTGTTGCTGCTCCTGTTGTTGCTGTACATATATACAAAAGGGTTCAATAAATGGCCAGAGGTATGTGGACACCTGCCCATTACACCTATATGAGCATTGTGCTGGATTTCTCTTTCTGAAACCATGTAATATAAAGTTGCCTCACTGTTGTGGCTATAGCAACCTCCAGTCCTCTGGGAATGCTTTCCACAACGTTTTAGAATGTGTCTGTGGGAATTTTGCCTATTCAGTCAAAAAACCATTTGTAACATCCTGTACTGATGTACGAGAAGGCCTGGCTCAGAATCAACATTTCTATTCATACCAAACATGTTCAGTGGGGTTGAGGTCAATGGTCTGGAGGTCCTCCACAACAACTTATCAAACCACATCTTTAGGGACCTTGCTTTGTACACAGGGGCACAGTCAAGTCAAGTCAAGGTTAATTTATATAGGACTTTTTATTACAGACGTTTTCAAACAGCTTTACACAGAAACATGAGTCCAACACCCCAGTGAGCAATGGTGGCAAGGAAAAATTCCCTCAGAGCAAGAGGAACTAACACTTAAAAGTGGAACCCATCCTCCTCTGGTCGACACCTGATAGTAAAATAAGCAAAAAAGCAATATATATAGGATAGGATTTTATTTTTATGCAATATTGAATAGAGAATAGCCAACTATTAGAGTCCTATGAGAGTAGCAATGAGAAACTGATCTGAAAGTCTGAATGACAGTGAAGCAAGACAAGAAACTTCTGTGATTAAATAATCAGGATCTTTGGGATGGCCAGTGGCAGGCAGGCAAAGTTTCCACATAGCATAGGACAGCATTAAGCTCTGTCATGAGCAAACTGGTCAGAAATGCAGGCTAGCACCCAGTTAAGGTAGATGAAGCAAAGGCATCAGACTGCACAGGATGGACAGTTGTTCCTCATCGGACCACACAAAATGGGCAGTTGTTCAGCTCAGACAAAGAAACACACAGACAGTTAGCTCAGTTAGAGGAACTAGTAGAGGTGGGAAAGGTACACAAGTCCCTTACCTAAGTAAAAGTGCTAGTAAAACTCAAAGCATTACTTACTAAGTCAAAGTATTTTTTAATTAAAAAAGTAAAAGTATTTCTTTAAAAATTAATTAATGCAGTGTGGGATTTTTCAGACCTGGAGCTACATAAGGCAGACCAGCCCACCTCAAACTTCACACACAGCTAATGTCCAACAATGGGGACCACTGCATCATACTGCATTCCTAATAGCAGTACAGTCATTACCCTACATATATACCAACACCCTGGTACCAAACAACAGCAATCAATCAGAAAGCTAAATTCGCACACACATCGTGGATTCACATATAAATCACACCTCCGCTCACCACAGACGCCTCTGCCCAGATAGGCCCACAAATAAGTTGACATTAGACAGTTAAACCCACAAAGATGGAGGTGCACTAACTAATAAACACACACAGCTTACTGCCACAGTGGACGGACCCAGTAAAGAGGACGTGAAGGTTAAATGAAACAGCTGATGTGTGAATACGAGGAAAACACAGCAAACAGCCAGATCTAATCACTGTAGGTCAGCACTGCCACAGCGGGCATAGGAGCATGTTTACTTCCATCCACAACCCTTGAGGTTTAGTTTGATATCTTTACAAAGCCCAATTCGCTTCTGCAGTAAAGCAGTGCTATATCTGGATGATACTATGTTAAGATTCACAGAGTCGGACTGAACTCGACTCAGTGAGCGATCTAGCCTGAATTCAATCTCTTATTCGAATTTCCGCTCCACCTTAAAAAGTCATGCGGGCACGCAGTGCCGGTCCACTCGTATGAACGTGACTGCTACGTTATTTAAGGTGGAATGGGAATGAAAGCTACCTTAATATTAACTGAATCCACTTTACGAGTCTCGGTTAGAATTAGCACACCGGGGCTGTACCAGTAGAGACGGGGGTCGCTGGTTTAGCCCCTGCGTTACAGTTACTACACCAGGGCTGTATCAGTAGAAATGGGGGTCGATGGTTTAACCCCTACATTACAGATATAATATATAATATTTGTAATGTAGTGAGTGAAAGTAAAAAATAAAAGTTTTACTTGCCACCTCTGGGAACCAGGAGGAGTATATGGTGTTAATAGAGTGCAGAAGTGATTCCAGCAGGCCTGGCTATTACAGGATAACTGAAAGGCAGAGTCAAAAGGTAGAAAATACATGATGGCTCCCTGAGAAGTCAGCACCCCTCCACTCCTCCATCAGCAAACCTGTATGAACTTTGTAGGAACAACAGCGTCAACATTGTCAGTTCACCACCATACTCTCTGTCTGTGAACCTCTAGATGTGCACCCTTTATCTCACAATGAAACTAATTACCAAAGGCTCAACTGAACAGGTAGATGTTTAGCCTAGACTTAATATTGAGGCTGTGTCTATGTCCGAAACACTGACTGGAAGGTTATTCTTCAAGGGGCTTTGCATGATATGCTAAAACAGGTACATTATCCCTTGCCCACCAAACTTTATTGCTGGCACTATATATTCCAGTGGGTAGTATTCTCCTGCATCCACACAGGCCATCAAATGTGTGATTCACTAGATTTAGAAATGCAGAAATTTGTTAACTTGCGAAACTGTGTTTAAAGTTTGTGAGTACTTCATTATAACCTATGCACTATCATTGTTTGTATATGGGGATTCCATGGAGATTCCCCCATGACTATATGGTTGATTTTATACGTCTGTTAGCAACGGGTGTTGATACAACACCTGAACTGTGTTGAGTTGTTGGCCTCAGAATTTTACTTGAAGCCCATGTAATTGCTTCTTTTGGCCAGTAGATGGATTCCTATCAGCAGTAAACAGCGGCTCCTTGATTTTTTTGGCTCTTTTTTTTTTTTTAGGAGAGTCTGCATCAATTGGTTGCGTGTTTCTTTACTGATTTTAGTATTTTAGCATTTCAGAATTAGGAAAATGAGGATTACATGTTATATACATATTGTAAATACAGTCAAAATCAGGCATTTAAAAAAATAGATTGCTTATTCTAATTTCAGTTGATGCTTACCTCCCAATGTTCGAATAGCCACGGATAGTGAGAAACTACATCAAGTAACGGCATTATGTATTGACAGCTTATATGACCTAATATATTATAATATATAATATATATATATTATATATTATATATAATATATTATATTATAATCATTGTTGCATAGATCCAGGGTCAGGATAGGCAGCACCTAGCTTTAACAGATAGGGAATGTTAAACTTAGGGACAATCACAAAACAATATATAAATCACATTAAAACAATAAATAAATCATAAGATAATCTAAATATAATATAGTATAATTAAAACTTTTTTTTTCAAACATTGCTCTGCATGTGTAACATTATATATCCAAAAGTACACAAACACCTTTCTAATATGTGAATTCAGCTATTTTAAGGTATAATATGTAAAGTCTTCCCAAATGAGTACTGAAACAAAGGGAGGCAAACATTCTTGATTTCCAAAGACACATTGGATGAGATGGTGTCTAAAACTTTTGCCAAATACAGGCCCCAAAATGTATTCTGACATTTGTGTCATGCAGGTATTATGTTTCATTTGTTAAGGAACGAAATGTCAACAGATCATTCCAGTCATTACAGGGTAATTTTCTATTTTTAGTATTATATTTTTCATAATTTGGCTGGCGTGTTTCAGGTCATTGTTGTTTCATCAAATTCTTTGCACACTTATGTAGGTGTGTAGGCTTGTTGCATGCTTTTTTCCACCTCCATGGAAGCCTTAGTGCAGTATGTACTGAAGTCTTCAGGTTTTCTTCACACAAAGTCTACCACGAATTCGATGTTAAGCGAAAAAGTGATTTTCTCTAAAGAATATCAGTTTGTTAAATATTTTATGAAGTGTCTGAGCAATTCTGGAGGCCCCTGAAGTACACTATGTCATGTGTGGTTACTTTGACACTATCTCATACTATGTTAAACATTACTATGCCGTGTCAGTACAGCAGGGGGCAGTAGTCAGTCAGCACTGATTACTCACCTACAAGATTACTTTACTGTACTTACAAATTTCAATATAATGGCATTCTATCATAAATTAATGCAAAAAACTGACAAATAAATGTGGCCACCCTCATAATTCAACTCTTTTCTCCTGATTAACTCAATAAGACTTCCATTAAATATACAGCTCTTTTCAAAACTTACATAATTACTTTTAAATGAGAAAATGCTGTTCAATTGCTATTTTGTGCTTTCATTCTACAATATTTTAGCGCAGAAGCCGCAAGGTTGTTCTCATAATCATCTGAGAACAAACTGGGCTCGGGTGTGCATACAGAGAATTCCAGCAGAGATAAACAGAATGAAGAAGCATTAGATTGATGAGCCTCCACCGTGCTAGCACGTATAAATCCTCACAAGCACACACACATCAACAGAGGCAGCAGGTGCTCCTTCTTGGGCTTTAATTACATGATCTCTGATTCATCTAATTGATATGCTAATAAGGGTGTAATTAATGCATGAGAGAAAACATCCGCACTCCTATTAATTAATGCATTTATTTGATCATATATGTCCTGCATATTTAATTACGGACTACACTCAGAAGTGGGCTTGATAATGTTTTTAACAGATTTAAACAGTGTTTGGGGGCTTTATTTTAGTTGGTGGATTAACTCAAAAGATGGATTTAATTGCAAACTACAAAGTGTTGTTTTGATAATTGACTTTTTTTAATTGACTACGTTGTTTTACTTTCAAGCAGACTGTAGAAGAAACAATGCACTTTCTGTTTTAATAAAGGAATATGTTTACTCTGTTTCATTTGTTTTATTTTACTTTTCAACTCATCTAATTCTTATGCTCAATTTTAAAATAGTTTAATTCAGTTTTGTGATTTGTGGCTGAGCGGCATGGTGGTGCAGTGGGTAGCGTTGTTGCCTTACAGCATGAAGGCCTATGTTTGATTCCCTGGATGGGTGACCAAGGTTCTTCCTGTGTGGAGTTTGTAGTTCTCCCCATGTCTATGTTTCCTCCCACAAAGACATGTAGTCAGGTGAGTTGAAGATACTAAATTGTTCCTAGGTGCGAATGTGTGTGTCTCTGACACAAGAACTGGTGGCCTATCAAAAGTGTTTCCTGCCTTCTGCCCACCCCCTTAACACATGAGGATAAGCAGCTTGGATGATGAATTAATTAATTTGTGGTTGACCCTCTTGGACAAATAGGGTACTGCAGCTGCGTACAAGATGAGCAGTGCTTTATTCTACTTTTTGATTTCAGTTTAAAGTTTTTAAACCAAATTATCTAAACCTTTAAAAACGATAACTGCAAAAAACCTTACCCTACTTGGTATGGAAATAACTGTAACCTACGTTAAGATTCTAGGAGTTCATAAAATCCATATCCATATGTTTCATAGATGTTATGGTTCAGACCTGTGTTTGAAGTATGAACACTATACCCATCAGCTTTAAAACAGTGTCAGGAGATGTCCTATTCATGTTCCCACATCAATAAGACAACCTGGCCAATTAAAGCTCCTTATGGAAGGGGAAGCTGACTGATTTTTCTGAATCCAGTGGCTGGATTTAATTTAAAGAAAGCACAGAAAAACATACTTTTGGTTTTACTCTGCAGTGAAGCTGAAATTTCGCTTCATCGTTTTACCCACAGGAACTGAGGTTCCAAAAAAGAAGGCAACAGTTTCAAACTTATGAGAACATAATACATATTGCTCTTTTAGAACACTTTATGTCTTTGCTTTGACCATGTACAATATTTCTTGTGTGTGCAAACTCTTGTGTACAGATGCTGTAACCAAAATAGCAATGAACAGATGCAATAAATTGGTTAAGGACTAAACGTAAGCTTTATGACCAAACTTTATCTGTGCAAAGCAGTGGGTTATTTTCCTCAGAAATGTACTCAAGTTGAAATACACACTCAGGGAAGTAAAAATCCATCAGAAATGTACTTGAGTATATCTGAGCAAAAAAATTAATCTCAGTCCTTTCTATACTTTATTAAGGACTAAAGGCATTATACAATACAATACTTTGTTGATTTGCCATTTTATAGTAATTCATAAAGACATTATCTCTCTCTCTCTCTCTCTCTCTCTCTCTCTCTATATATATATATATATATATATATATATATATATAAGACATATATTTTTGAAAAAAGTAACTGGAAAGTATCCCTTTTTCAGTGCACGTTAAAGAGACAGGCCATGGAAGTTATTCATTTAGGGGTGCTATATATATATATATACACTCATCATAAAAAAATAGTTGATAGTTGCACCCACCCAGAAGGACGGATTTTGCAGTAGGGTAATGTTTAAGGCAAGCTCTTGAGATGGCAGCAGTATGCGGACAAGTGTTGTCCTGTT
>CM067499.1:5797396-5822883 GCA_034552555.1 Semaprochilodus insignis
ATATTTTGAAAAAAGTAACTGGAAAGTATCCCTTTTTCAGTGCACGTTAAAGGGACAGGCCATGGAAGTTATTCATTTAGGGGTGCTATATATATATATATACACTCATCATAAAAAAATAGTTGATAGTTGCACCCACCCAGAAGGACGGATTTTGCAGTAGGGTAATGTTTAAGGCAAGCTCTTGAGATGGCAGCAGTATGCGGACAAGTGTTGTCCTGTTGGACTAGCACACTGGAAAGTACCTTCAGAAAAGTTAGGGTCACTGATTGCAGGACATCAGTCACCTAACGGTGGGCTGTGATGAACTGTCTTTGATTAAGACCAAAAGTGATCTGTCATCGTATGAAAGTGCACCCCAAACCATGACACCAGGCCCTCTGGACACGTTCACGCGTGACAACAAACCATGCATTTTGGAGCTGACCATGGTGCCTCCACATCACAGATTTGTTGGCCATCTCCACCAAGACAAAAGCGGGATCCGTCACTGAAGATGACTCGCTGCTATTCTGAGTCACTCCATGACAATCTGACAAGACACCATTACAGTCTTTGGCGACGTTGGCATGGTGTTAAGGGCAGTCATTGTTACGGTCTGCGTGCATGTAGTTCTGCGTTGTTCAGCCGTCTGCTGGCACTAACAGGATGACATGTCAGACAATTTGTCAGCTCTCCCTCTCCGTGGTTCATGTAGGTCTCCCAGATCATTTACTGGTGCATGCCTTCTATCCACTGCCACCAACAGTGTGCTATGGTAATATCCTCATGACTGGTATGGTGCGCTATAGGTCGCTAAGACCATCCCACTACCTGGAGCCATACAATGCGATTTATACACAAAAAAATGAATAAATACATAAATTAATTTCACAACTTTAGCAAAAGGGGTTTATATTGTCCCTAGGTTCTATGGTTTGTGACAACAGCAAACCCCTTAATGAGCTATAAAGCACAATACTTCAACTGTCTATATTATGTTTATATATGGTATATCTTTTGCTGTATTTAATTTTATTATAAATGTATGGTTTAATTATATGTTGACACCTGCACCAAGAGAAACTCCTTGTGTACCCAAGCTAGGCAAATGATTTAGATTTTAGCAAGATTTATAAACCAACATGTACAGCCATTTCCATCATAGAGAAGAACCAATTAACTATTCAAATAACCATTTATGCATTCAGTTCTATATGTAAGCCTAGGCAAAACAATGTAGGTTTGAAATTAGCTAGTCAGATCAATCTAAATCAAGATAAATCAATTATTTGGCCTGCTACCTTCGACTGAACTGGAGTGGAAATGCTTGGGAAGTTAATCCAGTGTTAACTGTTAAACTGATAATGTATGCTGTATGGTATATTATGATACAATCATTTTACATTGTTGATTTAATATTGGCACTATCAATCATGTTATGAAATTCTACCATTTCAAAATAAGCCTTCAGGCTGTTCTTTAAAAAAATGTGTCAAATCTGTGAGCATTAGCCACCTTCCCACCCAATTACACACACACACACACACACACACACACAGTGCACATCTGATGCAGTGAGCAGAGCTAATAACATTACAGCAAGCTAGGGGCTATTAAGTTGGTTAAGTGAGAAAGCCCTTGCATAACGTATCGTAGACTGGGGGTTAGTCAGTAGCCTCAGAGTGATTGATGGCCTAACAGAAGCCAGGTCAATTAGCTGGTGGCTTTTCCTCCATTCGTACTGTTGGGGGGCTGGGGGGCGGTCCTGCTGCCGTTGCTGTCAAACAGTATGCCTTTAATTTATCACCTAACCAATAGCCTCCTCACCTTGGCAAAAACATCAGTTTTAAATGAGTTGGTGTTTAAAATATAAAGATGTAACTGTAAGCTGAAGATCAGGAACAAGGACTGAGCCATTTTGAAGTGTTTAAAATATACTCCTTTATATATTAATAATAAAGATTTGGAACCCAATTATAAAGCTGTACATTTATCAGGCATGCACAATGCTTTAATTACTGGTATGTTATTACATAACTTATAAATGCTACGTTATTAGTAATAATAAATGAGCAATTATTAATTCATAAATAGGAATTCCATAATGATTATCATTGACAAACTGTCAGATAATGATTAAGTTTCTATTGCTAGAGCTCTGCTGTTATCATATTCAAAAATTTAACATAAGAAGCTAATTTATGACATTATGTGTTTTAGTGCAGAATTGAGAACTTGTTATTATTTTTATTTAATGAATGTATTGCTCACAATTTGGAATAAAAAAGTAAGAGTTAAGGTATTATAATTTTGCTCTTAAAAAAAGGTTGCAACCAGAATAGGACTTGAGCGGCACGTAGGGGAATTTCACCAATTGTTCTACATTTCCATTTAATCCAGTAATTAAGACATAAACAGCCATTCAGAGCAGCTTGACTGAAATGTGTCATTCTAGAGAATCAAGTCACATCAAGTCCCTATTTTCTCTTTAATGAAATAGTTACATAATTTTTTTTTTACAATATTGTTCACAGTACTAGTGATAGGAACCAGACATTTTATGTATTTTATCATTATCAACTTTACATTTACAAACACATTGTTGAGATATTTAGCTCTACTGGTCATTTCGAATGGTAAACAAGGCTGTATCACAACTCTTGGTTCCCATTACCTCTGTTGTAAGAAAATTTGAGTAAAACAATTTTGGCTACCAATTTACATCAAACCATCTGAGAGAACTTCTTCATTTCTGATGTATGGGTTCTCAAAAGGATCCATCTACTGTCCTTGTTTGGGCCTTGTTTGAAAGAGCTTATTCTCTCTCTCTCTCTCTCTCTCTCTCTCTCTCTCTCTTTCTCTCTCTCTTTGTGTGTGTGTGTGTGTGTGTGTGTAACATTTTTGTTTTGTTTTGGGAAATGTCCCATGAGACTGCTCCCTGTCAGTTCCATCTGCCACCCCACTCTACTGGCACCCAGGGGAGTGGGGAAGGGTGTGTGAGTCTGCAGAAGGTAGAATGGACCCCAGTAAAGGACTCCTCCATCAGACTGCCAGATAGAGAAGCGTTATTCGTCTCTTCACAGAACACATTTTAACTGCTACAGTGTCCAGTGGCGTTTTGCACCACTCCATCCAACACTTGGCATTCTACTACAGTAAAACAATTCGACAAGCTTGAATTCAGCAGGCTCTTTAGAATGACCCATTCTTTCACAAATGTTTGTAAAGGCAGACTGCATGGCTAGGTGCTTGATTTATACACTCTTCTCCATTGGGACTGAATGAAACACCTGAATTCATTACATAAAAGGTGTCCCAATACTTTTGTCCATATGGTTTTTATTTTACTTACTCCCAGTGTTTGAAGAGGGCCAGTACTCACCGATACCCAGTACTAAAACACTGCTGTACCTAAACTTTTTCAGGCCTACAGCCTACAGTTGTATCTGATTTGGTTTGCCCTCAAATTAATTTTGCAAACCAGTGGTGTGTTTCCTGAAAGCATGGTGGAACCACAGTGGTTGCTCAACAACGGTTTAGGGAAACGCAGTCCAGGTCCTTGTGCGAGCACATTCACCAAACAGAAAACAATGTCAAGCAACGCCAGAAACACAAGAAGCTGAAATCCTCAAATAAAGGTTGTACGGCCTTGAATATTCACCGTAGCGGTGCCAAAGGACATCTTTTAAAATATATGTATTTCACAAAATCTCAATTATGCTACTTTTATCTCATGTTTATCCCTGTGTTTAAGAATGACTACACTCATAATGAAACACTGCTGTACTGAATAACACAAGACAACATATTGTACATGCAGTGAGTACACAGTTAAATTCTTAGCTTGTTTGTATCTGAATGCTGCAAACAGGAATCCCAAAAAGACACACACACACACACACACACACACACACACACACGCATATATATATATATATATATTATCGGGGTTAATTATCTGAACCACTTATGGTTATTGGGCAGAAGGCATGAAACACCCCGGACAGGTCGCCAGTCCATTACATAGCAGACATACAGATACACATTCACATATATATACTCAAATCTAGAAGCAATTTAGCTTCTTCTTCATCACCCAGTGGAAACCCATGAACACATGGGGAGAACATGCAAACTCCACACAAAAAGGACCTTTGTTACCAGGCCAGGGAATTGAAACCAGGCCCATCTTACTGTGATAGTATCATATAGATCTTACATTATTACATTACTATACTCACTCTCTTTTACTCATCATCTACACCACTTATCTTCCTGGGTCACCACTCAATCAACCTTTAGTTCCACTGTGAAGTACATTGAGGGTGACTCTCATTTTCAATGTGTCTTAGACTACATAAACAATTTGACAATAAAATCAAACCAGACAAATGAAGACAAAAATAATAAAAATAAAAACCAAGTAAAGAGTAAAGATTAAACCAAATTAAAAATAAAAATAGAATAAAAAATAAAAGTAAGAATAATAAAAGACTAAAATTAAACAAAAGGAGAAAGGAAATGATAAACATTCAGTAAACACTCAGGTGACATCTGCATACAGGTGCACTTTGCAGTTTATTTATATATTACACTAAAGTGGAACCAGGATTGATGGGACTCGGTACCAACCAAAAATGGGGCCAGGATGCCCAATGCATTGCATTATTTCTAAAGCCAATCTTTTATAAGTACTCCATTGTGGTCAACAATGTCAAAATCTTTTGTTAAATCAATTAAAATGGCAGTGCAGTCACCAGAGGCCGCATAGATGGCGCTGTGTCTTTCTCTAGAGCCAGACTGAAAGTTAGACAGGACAGTTTTCATAAAGAAAATATTTAAATTGGTTATTAACTAAAGATTTAAAAAGTATTGACAAAATATGACGGTTTTAAGATTGGTTGGTAGATCTGCCACCTCTGGCTTACAGCAGTCAACTGTCTTACCAATTATTATTATTATTATTATTATTATAGCATTAAAATATTGTCTCTTTCAAAAATTAAATATGTGTTGTGAAGATTAGTGATGTCTTCTAGTATCTTTTACTCACTGTAGAAATTCAGAATGCAATATGCAATGATTTGCTGATACTGGCCAATGTAAATAGGGGGAGTACTTGCTCTTTTTCATTCAACTTCAGACATTGCTTATTCCAAGACCACAAATTCAGTTGTGAGGAATATCTCAGTTGTGTGGATCATATTTTATAAAATCAGGCATTCATATAAGACAGGAAAAATGCCATCTAGTTCTGAACTGAAATTAGGCGGTGTTAAAATAGCACCTCTGATCATTCTGCCAAATAAACATCAACAAAAGCAAGCCACAAAATCATTTAGAAAAGCAACATATGGCTGCTGCGCCTCCAGGCAGAAGGATGTATTAGACTGATGAGTGCCGAGGCGCTGACAACAAAGCCAAATTTAACTTGTCAAATTAGTAAAAAGATGAAGAGACAGGAGAGAGAGAGTGTGAGAGAGAGAGAGAGAGAGAGAGAGAGAGAGAGAGAGAGAGGTAAGATGAAATTGAGTCAGAGGCAACAGCTTGGATTTTCATGGCAAATGCCACTTGAAGGTGACAGAAGAAGTCAAAAACTGTGTTAGTAATGGTTTATACCTTTGTTAATGCAGCACAAACGCTTTGGTGGCTCCAGTTGCTGCTGCTACAGTACATGAGTACTGAGTACTGCGCTGGTGAAGTACAGTACTATGTAAGTACCATAAGTACCATAAGACTGGGCAGTAAGTTCTTTTGCTTTGAATCTATTTTATGTACATATTTAGCTCTCATTTTTGTAAATGAGATGTATAAATGTCAATGTTTTATGTCACGTTGTATGTTAGGAACCTTAATTTTTGACAGTACACATTGGTAAGAAACAATATTCCCTTTGGTCCCAAAAAGGGAGTTCTGAAGATTTTTAGATACACTGAATGTTTTGGCTATGAATATGACTTATTTATCTGACTTTTTAGACTCTAAGAAACAGCATTGGTTATTGACCAAGTTAAACAGAATGTAGGTATAAAGTATACTGAAGTGCCAAATCATACAAAGAAAAAATTACCTGGATTACAATCAGAGCATTTATCAAAATAAAATTAACCTCCTGAAATAGATTTTGGACAGTGACCCTGAGTTTTCCAGAGCCAAAATATGGGATATACTTAAAAAATCAATAAATCTAAACCCTGTTGAGGACACATTGCCATTACTGTAGGTATAAAAAGACAAGAATTGACATTGTAAAGGATTTGTAACCTAGTACTAAAATTAATTAAGTTAGGAGGGCAGGGTTGACAGGAATGAAAGTTCATTCTTCTTTGTAAGTTCTGCACTCAGTCCATCTTGATCACTAAAACCCATTCTATTTGAAAGTTTTGCAGGCAGAGCTTCATACAGTTGGTCTGTATTACAATGAAAATAATATAAGAACACAACAATTGATGTTTTACCTGGTGTCTTACCCTATGAACTCTGTATCACCTGTCCTGTAAAACCAACTAATAAACATTTGGGGAGGGATGACACCATTTGATCCAACAGAATTGTATGCCAAATCTTCAGCTGCACAACCATACAGTGCCATGGTTTTTGTATTTTGCACTTCATAATGCACCACACATTTTCAATAAGAAACAGGCAGGCTAGGCCACTCTCACTGATGACTCAGCTATACACGTGCAGAATCTTGGCATTATCATGTTGAAATAAGATTGAACATTCCTAAAAAACACAGCATCTAAAAGGCAGCATTTGTTGCTCCAAAATGTGCATATGGCCATATTTACCGGTAGTTAAAAACATTTAAAAAACTGTAATATATCAAACTTATCAATTAAAGGGTGTCACGCGTCGGAACTCTTCCTCTGCCTCCGCCGAGTCTGGGGACTATACGCCCCATGATTCCCTGCTCCTTGACTACAACACCACGAGTGCTATCTCCACCAATCAGGAAGAGCTTCCCCGCCCTACGTCACCGGAGTTCTGATTAACCTCACCTGTCTTTCATTTACTTGTTGTGTGTGTATATATACCTGCTGTTGTCAACAACACTTGGCGAAGTATTGCCGACCTTAGTGTTGCTTACTGAGCTTTTTCTATTGCTGTCTGTATTTCCGTGTATGACCCTCTTCTGCCCTTTGGTTTTCGTCTTTCGCCTCTCCCTCTTGGTTGATCGCCTGATTTCTTATTGTCCTGGTTTTGACGCCAGCCTGTATCTGGATTTACGCCTCGTCTTGCCCATGTCTGTTTTGATCGCTCTGGTTCAGCAATTCTGTTTGTTTACCAAATCGACTCCCTCACGACCCTGCATTAAAATCTTGTTGCAGTTTACCTCCGCCAGCATCTGGTTCACCAATCCAGCGTCACAAAGGGTAGAGCTCTAGTGGGAGGTGGCTGTCCTAAACCATTATCTTTTTTTGTCCTATTTTTGTTTAATGATGTGCCAAATGTTTTCAATGGATGACAGGTTTGGACTGCAGGCAGGCCAGTTTAGCATCCAGAGTCTTTTACTCTGGGGCCATGCTGCTGTAATACTTGGGCATTGTGGTTTGGAATTTTTGTGCTGAATAAGACCTTCCCTGAAGAAGAAAAGAAATGGCAGCATATGTTACTCAAAAAACTGCATATGTTGTTTAACAATAAGGGTTATGTGCATGTTACCCTTGCCATGTGTACTAATGCCCCCTACACCATCATGTATATTGGCTTTTGTGCTGGCACTGATAACAAACCTTATGGCACATCTCCTTTTTAGCCTGGAGAACACAGCATCCATGATTTCCAAAATGATTTTCAATTTTTTCCACTTCTTACATGAGCTCAGGTCCAGAGAAGGAGGTGGCATTTCTGAATAATGTTCATATATTACTTCTTTGCATAGTAGAGTTTTAACCTGGATTTGTGGATGCAGCAACAAGCTGTGTTCACAGACAATGGTTTTGGAAGCTTTCCTGAGAACATGCAGTGATTTCCATTACAGAATCATGTCTGTTTTCAGTGCAGTGCAGCCAGTGGATTTATGTGAATTCTTTTCTCAGTTTCAACATTTGATATGCCGATTGATATGGAGACTACTAATTTTGCACACTGTACCAACATTTTGAAACAGGGTTGTAGATTTTTCATAATGCAGGAGTGGAAAAAGTGCAGAGAAACTCATATCTGAAATGACAGTGTGTCAAATCTTACTGATCAAAGGTGAAATTATAGAGGGAAAATGTTTATTAGTGATAGTAAAAATAAGCATTTTAAGAAATCAAGTCATTTTTACTTGGTATGCCAGCTAATGAGTAGTGCTAGCCTTACATAAAGAGAAATTAGAATAGTTGTAATAAAAGTTTTATTTTATACGGATATAAATTTGGTTGGAGGTTTCAATAAGAGCAATGATTTGAAAAGGTCTGTAATCTGACTGACTGGCAAGATGTTTTTTTAGAATAATTACTGGCCTTTAGGCTTTGTAACCAGTACTTTGAAGGTTTAAATGAACACTGAAGCAATGTGTTTATTCTTTTTGGAAATGTAATTGAGTTAAATGTCCAAATTAAAAATAAATTTAATTAAAACAAAAATGTAATGATTCTACAAAACATAAAACTTCATAAAGTACAACAAAATAATCACTTAAGTGTAATAACATATACTTATATAGTAATGAAGTATAATTACTCTGTATAATATAATTACCACTGTATAATTACACCTGTGCTATTTTGTACAGATTAAGTATGTATGCAACATTTTGTTAACTTCAGAATGGTAGTGAGCAACATAAATAAGTGTCTTCGAACCTGGAATTAAATTTAAAAATATTTTTGTGCATATTATCTACAATACAAATGAGATGCAAACTTAAAAGCTAAGCCAAGTTTTTTTTTTCTGTCATTCCTCCCCAGCAGTCTTTTTACCATCTTGTCTGGCTGTCCTCATAGCATTTGTTGGCTTTGCTCTGTGTGATATGTACTGGAACATGCTTTGTGTGATATATACTGTGTATACTGTAAGTCTTCATAAATACAAAAATATTTTGCCCTGCATCACATGCAGTACCTCTTAAATAAATTCAGGTTATATAGGTAAACATTAATAAAAACTTTTTTTATTTAGTAAAAAAAAGAGGTCATATAATTGATCATATAAATGTTCATTTTTATTTGCTTTGTTGATGTTTATAAGCATGTTGATAAGAAGTTTGTCATAAACCAGTAATTATTCATAGTTTGCCTAATTGTGTACTGCATAGTTACAGAGGTTGTGCAGGGGTAACAAAGACTGACATCCTGAATCTTCCAAGCAATACTAATGAAAATGTAGCCACAATTAATTAAGGTACATAAAATGCCTGAACTAGAATTTCTGAAGAATATAGCCTTTAGATTTGTATATTGTAGTACCTTCGGTATTCACTACATCAAGAACTTGCATGCTTGTTCTGAATATAAGGCTCATAAAGAGTGTTATCTAAATAGACCAAGAGGCAGTGTTGTCTATGCTCTTGAAGAAAAAAATACCTTAAAGCAGTACACAATGACACTTTGTTTAAAAAAATACTCACTACATTTTCCTCACAAATAGAACTTAGGATTTATCCAAGTAACATTTGGGCTACACACTAACAACATTCATTATAAAATCGTAACATAACAATAATGACAACATAGTAGAGGTTCATAACAGTTACAAATAGGATCAAAAAAAAAAAGTTGCTTATATTATTACTTAACCTAAAAATAATAACTTATATAGCATTTTTATTAAATAAGTAAATACATGAGGTCATCAGTTCACAACCCTGGGAGGTACAAAGTATAAGTTCCCTTATTCTGAAGCTAGGAAATAAAATATAGCTTTCCATGTCTAAAAACATTCCGTTCAGTATATCATTGTAAAACATCTCTCTGAGCAAGGTTCCTGGCTTCTACAAAAACCTTGAAAAAGCTTTGGACAGTCCTCTAAAACATTTGCTAGCACCCTGCTTCTTAGAATGTATTGAAATTCCATTAAACATAAGACTCAGACTCTGCCGAAGCATAGAAAAATAATCTTGAATGACTCTCCGGGCTATGCAGAAATGACAAAGAAGATGATGCCGTCTTTTCTGCATGTCTTTAAAAGAAGAATATCTGAGGTGAAATCACAGCTCCACAAAGATGTCCTCTTGTCACATTCATTTAACAGTGGCTTCATCATGGTTTTCTCCTTGTCTCTAGGGAAACACAGGTCCCGCTGCCTGCCATCAATTGCAGTGTACAACATTCAGTCTCTGGAGTTTCTTGTCCACTTGTAGTAGCTTTGTGTGGAATGTTTATGAGTGGATGGTAGGAGTTGTTAAAAGGTAGAGACCAGTCTCTGCATATCCACAAAAGGTCTTCTACTTGTCTTCTACATTGGTGGGACTACAAGACCTGCCATTGCTGGAAAAGAATCAAATCAAGAACTGTATTAATATAGTGGATGCAGTCTTTCCTTATGAGGAAAGGATGGAACAGGAACAGACTATTGCTCCTTATTTCTTTAACATTTATGGGTAAGACCTTCAATGCAAAAGTAAAACTTATTACCTCTGAAGCCATTGCCTCCAGAGGTGGGGCAGGCAGGTGAAGGTGAACCTTGGGGTCTCAGGACGGGAGCAAAAGCACTCTTCTGTTTGGCCGTGGAAGGAAAAGATGAGAAGGGAAGGAGAGAGGAAGAGGAGCTGGATCCTGGTATAGTGGGGCTAGATGGCATGACTGAAAAAGATATAAGAGATAAGAAATAAGGTGTAAGGAGTAAAACCATTAGAAACTGTTTTCTCTGGTGATTAAGACATTCTTAATGAGATGAATATCTAGCAAATGAGGTAAGAATGGGGGAAACAAAGGAACAGATAACCCACTTGTGCTGGGAGTAAAATTATAAAGGCAAGCTAGCCAGTGGCATTGCAATGGCACTGCAACAAAACTGTATTAAGAGACAGTTGGTATGAATTCTAAAGTTAGAACAATAAGGAAACATGTTAGGAACCAGTTAACATGAATGTTAGCTCTATGAATAATAAATATATGTTCTTAGGTTCCAGTTAGTAAAAGCATAATTAGCAACTGAATCATGCTAGTCGGGTGCCATTAGCCTTCATTCACTGTTGGCGATTTCTGAAAAGATTTTGATATAACAAGCCAATATCACTTACTACCATAAGGAGAGCTGTTTGGAGAGGCACTGCTAAAGCCAGGGGACCCTGGTACACCTAGACTGCTCATAGGCACAGCTCCATATCCTCCACTCATGCCTCCTCCAGACCCATAGCTTGACTGCTGAGGTGTGGAGGCAGATGGGTAGCCACGTGGAGACAAACTGGAGTTACGCATGTAGCCTTTGCAGGAAGAGAGATAAATAAAGTAGCTGTGAATAGGTGCATGTATGCGTAAATATGCATAGGAATACTGTGAAACAAAGTATAGTTCAAACAAAGTTTATTATTTTTATAGTTGGTAATAATACTCTAATGTGTTCTACAGATCACATTTTAAACAGTTAATTAAAACTGTTAATTATTATTATTATTATGCACAGCATTTCTAATCTGTGACCTACAGGGTTATTTAACATATAAACTCTTGTGCATTCATGACTGTTATTGAATGTATCACCTTTTGTTCATCCGTGATGCCACTGGATCACTTTGCAGGGCAAATTTTGACTGCAGAATCTTACACTTTAACTTCCTTAAAAGATCTTTTCTCACCTTGCCCACTAGTTTGTCCAGGTTCTCCGATGCTGACCCCAAGCTGGGAGGGATAGGAGCTTAGTCCCATGACACTCCCGTGGACTGGGGAGCTGGGTAGAGCTTGTAGCTGACTGTGGGGCCGTGGCACACTATACAGGGCTTCTGCAATGTCTGCTGCCCTTTTCAGCAACATGTCCTACAGTCAGGAGATAAAAATGAGATAAAGATAAAAGGAGGAGATAAAAAGTTTAGATGTACATCCACAAGCTTTTCATAATTGTGCTGAACTGAGTGTAGCAATCTGTTGAGATTACCTGGTTACTGTGGGTGTTTCCATAGACCGCCTCAACTAAATCTGCCGCCCTTTTCAGTAACATCTCCTAAAACGCATACAAAGACAAATATTAAATTTTCACATTCATAAGCTGCACACCATGTAGAGATTCTGAGAGTATACCAGGAGATTGCTGACCTTTGCCAGTTTTTCCGGGTCCCCAGGATGTCTAGGGATGACCTTCTGAAGCCTCTGGAAGCCATAGTCTATGGTTGGTTCATTCAGTGCTAAGGATATATTGAAAGTGCACATTGACCTAAGTTAATATATTCCAGCAGACACAAAGGGCTACATTTAAACTGTATATATATATATATATATATATAGATGGTTTATTCTAGAAATAAATTGACTGAAGTGGGTATAAATGGTTGACTTACCTAAAACATTTAACCAATTTTACAAAACAGCTGAAGCATTACAGTAAACTTTCTGTATATATGTGTATTTACCTGTGTAAATGAAACGTCCTGGCGCTCCCTTGCAGAACTGTTTTGATTTGTAGGACAGTGTGACTTCTACAACCCCTGGAATGTGTCTTGGAGGTGTCTGAACTCGGATAGCGTGAGGAGTGATTAGCTGTTCAAGAAAAGATACAGACAGCATTATAATTAATGTCTATTAACCTGATAAATAACACTGTTAACAAAATCAAATCAAATCACTTTTATTGTCACGTCACATTTTCACAGGTGTGAAGGTGAGTGAAAAACTTAGGTGCGAAGTCCCTAACAGTACTTAGATACAAAAAATATACATTAGACAATAAATATATACAATACTAAGCACAAAATCTAACAATAGTGCATTGAATTTGTGTTATTGGTTTTGCAAGCATATTAAAATTTTTCCCAAAAAAACAGAACAGAATTTCAGACTTTTCTTTAATTTCTTTATTTGAATTCATAGAATAATTTTCTGTCTTAGAATACTGACAATAATTTGAGTGTAATGTGCATTAAAACAGTAGCTGAAGGACTACAGTGATAAATGTTTTCTTGCATTTCTTACCTCACTCCACACCAGCATGCTCCCAAACACAACCTGCAGACCGTCAAAGAAATTCTCCCCAATAATGATCACCATAGCGCCTCCTGTGGTCCAACCTTCACTGGGGCTGATGGCTTTGATACACGGAGTGGCTGTTTATGCAGAAACAGAGCAAAGGTGTTACACCGACAGTTACAACTACTTCTGTGCCATGTCAACGTCGCTAAAGACGGCACTGGTGTGATGCCAGACTGTCATGGAGTTACTTGTTGATCTCACCATATTCCATGGGGTTCTCCAGTGTTTCACCTGGCTCCAGTCTACGTGCTCGGCGGCCATGCTTGGAGTTATTATGAACAAACATGTTATCGGAGACGGCGAGAACATGACCATCCACGCTAACAGTGCTTGAGAGCACCACCTGTGTGGAAACAAAACAAAAGGAACGTCAGTGGGTAATTAAAGCAAATTGAGAGGTTTTAGAAGATGGTATTAGCTGACATACCTAAAGCTTTCCATACACGGTATTGCTAACAAATCATGGATATTTGGATTCTTTTTTTCTCTATGTCATGCTTTTCACATTTTTTCCCCTTTAATTTCGTCTACTCATTTATTACACCCCCATTGGTCCTTCTTGGTCCTCTCTTTCCTCAAAGGCGCCTCCTGATTGTCTTTCTGTCTGTATGCTCCCTCTTTCCTTTCCCTCTCTCTCTTTCTCTCTCTAGTCTGGGCTCTGTCAGCAGACAGTGTAGAGGTCTCTGTGGTCCAGCCCATCTCTCAATGACATCAAACATATGGACTGAATCTCCTTTGTGATACAGTGACTGATGATGCATACTGGCCCCTCATTTCTTTTTTAGAGCACAATGCTTATGAATATGATTCAGTCACAGATGATTCATGTGTAAAAACATCCTGGCTGCTACTAGGATAATGTCTGGTCAAAAAATATGAATATTACTCTCTTATGAGTAGTGACTATGTATACGTGTGTAAATATAAGGTCCAATGTTCAGTAAGAGTTTGACTGAAGGAGAAAGCAAGTATGGATAAAATTACATATCATGGTATCACCGTTAGATATTTGCCTGAAAAATGTTAATGAACCCATGTGTTCTACAGTATATGCTACACGAATGCCTTGAACTTAAATACAACTTAAAAAGATAAAAGCAGATTACTAGGCAGGAAGGCTGTTGTATGTTTATGGAATTAAGAGCTTTGTACATATGATACTCACTATTTATCAATAATGGCAAAACTAAAAATCAATATAACAGAAGTTGTACACCAGCACTAGTGTGAGAGAAGGTCAAAATGAAAGTGGCCGAAGGGTGAACAGAAATGAGATGGAAGAAAGAGGAGGTCAAAAAAACAGCTAGAGCCGAGGGATGCTGGGCAGATGTTTGGCACAGCTAGCTGCTAATAGGTGGCAAAGTGGGAGCGCACTGTATGTTCGCTGAATAAATAACTGTAAATTCTCAACAGCAGGCTTCTGTGCACGGATGATTAGAGGTATGGGAGCCGTGTGGAAGTCATTTCTCAGCATGTGTCAGAGGGAAAGAGTTAAAACAAACATGGAGGAATGAGAGAAGAAGGGAAAGAAGCAGGGGAGGGCAAGAGGAAGAGATGTTAGATCGGGAGGGGGGCTCCGGTAGTGAAAGACGGGCGGGAGGAAGTGAAGCGGGAGGGTCCCCAGTGAGCACTTCCTGGGTCGCGGAGCCTGACCTTCCCCATCTGGAGCCAATCACTCAAATCTTGACAACTTCCTGAAACACCTCATCTGATTTCCTGCAATCTCTGTATCTCACGGACTGCTCCCTCATCTTTCCTTTTTGCTTTCATTCTATTAGGCATAGAGCTCTCACAAGCCTAAAACGCATTGTCTACACTGAGATGGCAGCTTATAGGATACAACTACCTTGTACATACAGATTGTACACCTATGCTGCCCATTTTGTCAGGTACAACTACTCTTACTTTGCCTGAAAGATATATTCATTAAAAGTGCTAATTTTAGGTTGAATAAACTTAACCTAATTTGCTTGTAACAAATTTGAGTATTTTTTAGGTTGAACCAACAAAACGGTTTTTACAGTGTATAGTTAGTCTGATGCTGTCAGTTAACCTCTACTTATTGCTTATTACTACAGTAGTTCTTTATAACTACATTTAAAATAAAGGATTTTTTTTTCCACATTGTCCACATTGTGTAAAGCGTCTCTAACTATGCTTTCCTATGCAAACACTTTGTTTTGTTTTGTACCTGGAATCGTCTCATGTCTCTCGGGTTCCCTGCTGTCTTCAGACAATTTTGGTTACACTTGAGGAAAAATTTCAGGAAAAATCTGTGGGGAAAAGAAGACAAAGGCAGACTTTAAAGCAGGTTTCTTTAAGAACTGGTCAATAAAAAAAGTTCCATAAGAGCTTTTCAGTTTTGATGCTATAGTCGATGAAAGTATCATAAAATAGTTTAGAATCACGATGATGGGGGAAAAGAGAAATTTCATAAGCAATGGCAATATCTTCCAAAAGTCCAGCACTCAGATATGCCTGAACTAGATATGAAAAAGAGGCTCAAAACAGCAGTGCAGGCCCAAGGGACGACAATATCCCACAATGCAATGCTTGAAAGTCCCATGGGGCAAGTCTCTGAGTCTGCAGCAGAAAGAGAAAGGGAGGCATGCATATCTACAACATATTATATTCATTTTGAAATGGTCTCTAATGATTGTGGGCAACAGTGTGTTCTGAGTTGTGAATTTGTATGTGTGTGTGCGGGTGTGTATGCTCCAACAAAGGTAGACTGAGGTGGCACTTGTGGGATATATGGGCTGGAAGTAAGAGATGGAGAGAAAGCAGCTAGATGAGGAAGATGGGGGTGGTGGAGAGAGGAAAAATTTAAATCCCAGGAGTGTATCGTCCAGCAATATGGGACTGCTGCTATGGCAACCAAGCTGTGGCGCAATCCCAGAGTCCCCAGTGTAAAGGAAGGAAAGACAGAAGAGTGAAAATACAACTAAAAACGAACATTCCATCAGAAGACAAAGAGATAAAGAGAGACAGAGAGAGAGAGAGACACTATGAGAGAGAGAGACACACAGAGTGGTACGCATATCTAGTCCTCAAACTACGTTCCACTGTGACAAATCCTAATCCAAATTTTGGAATTGTTTAATATTTAACCATTTAACCTTTTAACCATTTATTAGATTGGACTATGAGGTCTTTTTGGTAGCTCTACAAGTACCTCTGTAGTGTCATAGTGCCCAGTGGAACACCAGACCATACCAAATCCCATGTTCCGAAATAACTTTGTTTAGTTAATGCACTTGTTGTGTGCAAAAAAATGTAACACCTCCAGTGGATTGAAACATTCTGTTCGTTTTCAAAGTAAAACATATAATTCTTCTGCAATTTATAATACATAATATATGTACACTTAGCATATGGGGAAAACAATAAGGATAACATATAAAATGTATTTTTGTACAGACAACATTTTGTTTTATGTTTTACTGTTTGTGTGAAACTTATAAGTGCAAATAAGCATTACTTATAAGAGTACTTAGTTTCACTTGGAAATGTAACAAAACATGTAATTTATATATCAGGGACAACCAAACCATTACAGACAAATTCTTAAGACCTTCACAAAAATCCAAGCTTAGTTCCAAGACAGGATTTCATCCTTCTTAGTTTGAGCTATTTAACCAAGCAAAGCACAATCAATATTGTTGTTGGCAGAGGTTGATTATGATTTATCATTTATTTAGAGCTGAAACCTCACATATTCCAACTCTGCTGGTGCTGTGATAAACATGGTTTCTCTCCCTCTCTCTCTCTTTCTCTCTCCCTCTCTCTCATACACACACACACACACACACACACACAAAACATTCCCATGAATTGTACAACAGAATGACATATCGCTGATAGCGATGTACTGATTTCTTTATGACTATTTATGACAATTTAACGGTTGGGACTGGCCAACAGGTCTTTCTGGTGGCCCTAAAAGTGCCTCTGGTGTGTTATATTGCCTAGCAGTGCTTAAATGCTACATTATAAAAACTATTTTACTACCTCCACAGGTGTACTTCTGAGTACTAACATCAAGTACACAGTGCATATCTGAACACCTGAACACCTGAACACTTAAAGCTTTAGTAGTATTCAATAATTCTGGCTAGGATGAAGGTATTTGACACAAATGAATAAGGAATGAAGTGGGTAAAGTGGTTTCCGTTCAAACTTCATTAGTCTTCATGACTGTATTAGGCAGCAGGGGGTGGATGCCAGTTGCATTTAGCTACACAATAAAGTGTTTCTCATTTTCAAAGTAAGTAGTTCTGTGTGACCTTAAGATGCAGTTTGAGCAGAGAGTTGTGGGCATGTATTTATGTAAAATGATTTGATTGACTGCTTACTTCTAATTTTTCTTAGCAACATTAGCCTCATAGCACCAGAGCCGAAGTGAAGAAGCAAAATTTGGATTCTGAATATGTGTCAGTCGGCAACATGTGGGACATCGTGTAAATTCAATAGTTTGCCAAACTATTACTTTAAATGGTCCAGGGGTTAATTGTTTGTACACAGAATCCCATATCCACATCCGCATCCAGTATTTTTTCCAACACAGTATGAAGGATGGGAAAGGCACAGCAGCTTCCCCTTACTGAGATTGATTTAATAACTCACAGTTCATAAACACAAACTAACTCGAAGTTAACTAGTTGTGATGAAGTTCTGCTAGCACTAACTAGCTAATTCTATGTACTTTTCTGGGTACTACTAACTACTATGTCAGTTAACAAAACAAGCTTAAAAGAGCAGCATATGCTGCAAGTGCAAATAAGTGACAAATAATAATAATGACATTCACATGGAGGTCTGCTCAATTCTGTATATAGGGTCTGGACAAGTGAAGGTAAACAGAAGATCAACAGAAAGAGATGATGTATATCTTCCTTTTGATTCAAAGTACTCTAGTGGAGGCTCAGATTGGTAGCATCACTCGAAACTGAAAAGGGGTCCTAGTGGTAGTGCAACGCTTGAGCTACCCTAAACTCAACTTCAGACCAACTTATTGCTGCACCTCTCTCCTCATTCTCTTTCATCCTTATCCTGCACTCTACATGGCATTTCGTCCCGTAACGTTCACCTCCATCCACTTTGTCAACTTTTCACCCCTAAAAGAGTCAGTGGCGCACAGCTGCGAACAGCCAAATGAAAGTACGATGGCCGTGCACACATTAGCATGCATTAGTCACTTCCCCCTCCCTGCCCACTTAGCATGCAAATCTCCTAGCCTCAACGCCTCACGCCTTCTGCCACGCAGCCATTCGCTGCATTATAATTAGAGCCATCTTGCATAATTAATTAGGGCTCCAGGACACCCCCCTTATTGCCACAAAACACCCAATCTCAATTGTGCTGTGGGGGAAAGTTTAATATCAACAACATTTGTTTTGCATTGTTGTGATATTTAGAGTTAACAGACAGGAGATTGGGGACTGTAATGATAAGGAGTTAATGAACGTTGAAAGAAAGTATAGAAATTAGTTATTGCAGATTTGCTAACTTGATAATAAGGCTTTGTGCTGTTAGTAAAGAATTTCCCTAGTTAAAAGCATACTTTTAAATAGCTCAGTTTTATACATTTTTAACTAAGTACTGATAATAATTCTTCAATTAATGGCCAAAATACCTCAACAATGTCTTCACGATACTGTTAAAACTGTATGAATCAACTATTATGAAATCAGAAGAATAAAGAGTAAATAACTTTTTTTATTATTATTATTACTTATGATAATTTTTTATAAAGGCACAATGTTTCAGAACCAAAAGTGCCTGGCCCGTTCTGAGCCACAGATGTCACTTGGCATTGAGTGTATTAATCAATAATGTCAGGCAACAGTCGATTCTCTTTGCACCTCTAGGAACGCTTGTTAGAAAACAAAAGTTAGGGTTGAGTCTTAAGCCAGGGGATCAGTTTGCACAGTGGGCTCAGAGGGAGTCTCTGGCTATGCCTCTGAATGGGCTTTGTCCGCATCTGCTTCACTTCTCAAGACTAAACACGAGCCTCTCAGCATGGGGTTGCCTTCTAAGAGTGACAACTTGCTTAGCTTAGAAAAAAACAGCCTTACTGGCCCACTGGAACCATCACTGCATCCAGAAGGGCAACCTACGAATGGGATCAACTGCCAGCAGTGGCATGCAATGGCCAGGATTCCAGGAGGACACAATTAACTGAATGCTTGTTTGTATAGAGGTGCGATTTGTTAGTGTAGTATATTGAAATAGTGAGGCATTGTGTTATCTTGATTAAAACGTGCACATCAATTCCACATATATTTAAAGGAAATATTACTAAATAAAATATGGTTATTGACAAAACAAGCAAACTGAAAGACATCGGTTTTGATAGCAACTTTTAAAGGCACGTAAACACTATGCATTACTTTTTTAAATGTATGTAGGATGAGGAGTGGTCGGCATTCCTCTCTCAACATTTTAAAGCTCTCAGAGAGTCATCAAAGCTAATCATAAAAGGCATCTGATGTTTTAAAGGAAGAACATGCAACCTCAAATAACTAAACTGAATTGAAATCTACAAAAATAGTTGTCCAAAATTAGAATAGAACAGTAACAGTGGGTAATATATACTTTATGTTTTTACTCTTCATCTGTTGCTGTAAATTACATTACTTTTCATCATGCATTGTTACATTACTTTGTTTCATCATTAGGATTACTGATGTTAAACAAGTTAAACTCCTTACAGCCATTAACTGGGATTATAGCAAAATGTAATAAAGTGTATCTCTTCACTGCTGAGACTTTCAATATGTATTAAACATTGAAAACACATGCAACTAATTCAACAAATCCAACTGTAAAGTTACATCTAAAATCAATTTGATGCAATTTTGAACATTATTACACTGGTCTATGTCATCATTTGACATTGGGTGTTATAGCACTATTTAAAATACCACTCTAGTAGCCCCCATAATATTCAGTAAAAACAAAATATGTCCATTAATCCACAAATGAAAAACTCTATCACATAAAGCAGAAGGAAAAACGTATGTGTGAGTTTGTGGGTGCGTGCGCGTGTGTGTCTGTGTGTGCGTGTGTGTGTGTATGTGTGTTGATATTTTAGATTCAGGGTCATCACTCATCAGAATCCCCTCTCGTCCACCTCACCCCCCCACCCTCCCTAGAAAAACAAAACAGTGTCATGACATGGAGGGAGAAAGGAAAAGAAAATTAGGAAACCAGATGTGAGGCATTAAAACATATTGACATGCTGAAAATCTCCACCAGCAGCCCTGATACACTGGGAACTGTAAGTCACACATGCACACACATATATACAAAACTGAAACTGAATGCATGTTTAAACCTTAATTAGAATCTGTAACAATCAATAAGGTAATGAACTAAAAGAACTGGAGCAATTCTCATAGCATTAAAAAAATCCCTGTTGGCATAAAATTTCCTTATTCATCATCTGTTTATGTATCAGACCAATGAAACTACACCCACCAAATTAGACTACAGTTAAATATGTAGCACACCAACATGTATACAGTTAATATACAGCATATTTTCCCTAATCCTTAGAATTCACGTACTTTATGTTCATTATTTCCCACTCATAGCTCACTAAAAAAGTGGACACACTCTGCTGAAAGTGTAAATTTCACTTTCAAAACCACATTTGTGTACAGCATTGGGTTTTATAGTGATATAAATATTATGAAAAACTGAGTATATATTCTTGTTTTGCATATATCCATTGCTATTTAATTTTGAAATTGACAAAACAGAAAAAAAAATCTAAACTTTGGACTAGAATTATAAATTCAAATGTAAATGTATTACATAACTGGTGTAATACGGGGTATTAGTTATGCAAATACATTTAAGTAGTATAGAAAAATGGTAGGGAATGAAGGGCTAACATCACAAATGCACTGTATTAAGGATTAAGTATTTGAGTTTGCATATGCAAGTACTGTATAAAGTATGGTCTGTCTCTTTAGGTTTTATGGGTGAATGCAGGAAAGAAGGATGACTTTCTATATTTCCCCAGACAGGAGAGAGTCATAGGTGAGCGGAGTATGTGCCTTTGGAGGGGGGCAGAGGTACTGGGGGCAGTAATAAATACCCTCAGCTCCCAGAGTCCCCTGGCAGACTGGGGCTAGACTGGTCATTGGGGTTAACACCCTGTGCAGTCGACCTCTGACCTCGCTAACAGGGCATACAGAGCAGGGCGACCAAAGCGATACCCCCGTCACCACATACCATCCCAAGACCTTTCACACCCGGCTCCGCCAGCAAACGAAATGAAAACAACAACCAGGCTTTTCCTAGCACTCTCACCTTTCCACATCGGATTCTGTCTAGTAAAACCTTGTAAGTAACCTCAGTTATTGTTTTGGGCTAAACAAGCATTGTGAATGACAAATGATTCCTGGTTAGTCATGCTTTAAAGCTACTTGTGCTCTTTTGAGCCATTTGTTTTGTTATTTGCAAATCTAGCAATCTCACCTGTTGGTATGTGACTGGATGAAATGAATGGAGTGGTAATGTTTGAGACATAACGATATAAGGAGTCTTTCAGAATTGCTCATTACTTATGAACCTATTTAAACATGTCGTAATGATGGACAAGTTATTATGTATATACGCACACACTTCCAACCCCTGTGTGTCCTTGTATACCTCCAAGTAATCTTTAAGTGTAGTAACAAAAAGGAAAGGACTTTAATGTCAAAGCTCTGTTTCACGTTTTTTCCCTAAAACTTTACATCCAAGCAATAACTACACTGTTTGCCACCTCACCTTGGAAATTATGGATGGTTGGAATGAAACTGGAATGTCATGGAATGTTTACATGCTATGTTGTCTACTTTTTTTTTTTCTATGGAAGTAATATCATCTAAGGTGGTGGAATTTAAAATGCTAATCTGCATTATTACATAACTTAAAAGTTCTATAACATGGCATGCTTTCCCAGAACTGTATGGCCAAGTAAACAACCATTTTGAAACATTTTTGTTCCAAGTTGTCCTAGTTCTACACATTTTCACAGGCTCTGGGCTAACTGCAATGTTTCAGTGTGGACTCCATGGCCCGATCCCAGATTAAGCTTAACCATAGAGTAAATTGATATTACAATTTAGTCTTAGACTTGGCTTAATTAATGTCCACAGTACAATGTAACATGTTAAAGTATATATAAAATATAAAGTAAAATTCTTTAAGTAAAATGCTTTACTCACGGCTTACCAAAACAACATTCCCATTTGTTTCAGATTTTTGCTGTTAAGCAAAATACACATCAACAATTTAAGACAAACGAAGAGTAAACAACAAGACGCACATCTGAATACATCTTCAGCTCTGCGGGGGGAACAAAGCCTGGACTATCTGGGAGAATCAGTGAGCGGCAGGCAGGAGAAAAGAAAGAGAAGAGATGTCTGCTTAATTAGCCAGTAATGATAGGATCTGACAAACAACATCTGTTTCCAGATGGGGGGTGGGGAGTGAGCGAGAGAGTGAGAGAGAGAGAGAGAGACTTGAGGATGGCAATAGTCACTAAACTGAAGTGTCAAAGCAAAAATCACTTGATGGAAGGTATACAAAGAAGGAGAGGGCAGATAGAGAGAGAGATTGAGAAAGAGAGAGAGAGAAAGATAGAAAACTTGAAAAAGGAAGGGGACGTGACCAAGCCAAGATGGAAAATGACAAGACACCAGAAGGAAAAAAAACTTCTCGTCAAGTTAACCATTAAAGTTCATTTTGTGTTTTTGCTCTACTACTTAAACAAAATATTTATTCAAGATCTAATTACATTACCTGACATCAATTACATTAATGTACTGATTACATTAGATGTTATGACATTACATTAGGTAATTGAATTACATTTACATTTATTTTATATTCTAGATTTATTTTATATTCTAGATTTATTTTATATTCTAGATTTTATATTTTAGATTCTACAGGTTTGACAGTGTGTTTATTGCAAAACAAGCCTAAACTAAAATGATATTTTCTCTACTGCTTATGAGTGGCATTACGAATGTTTTGACAAAAATCCTACACTAGCTTCACTGAGCTATGAATAATGAATAATGTAAAATTACACCATGCTTTTATCACCAGCAATAACAGACACTTTCAAGAAGTAAATGCATAGTCAGACAGACAGACTGAAAAACAGAGAGATAGAGGGATAGAAACTGGGGAGAAGAACAGAAAGAAGGATGGTGAGGGAATGTGTTAAGATATGGGGTATGGAATCACTCAAAGGTCCGGGGTGCTGTAATTTACTGTCCGTGGCTAATCCATAGCAAATGTGCAGAGACAGAGACAGGAGTAAAGAAGGAAAGAGACCAGAGGTATGGAGAGAGGGGGCGGGAACGCAGAGACTGGCGGAGCTCACAGCAGGCTTGCTGAGAAGTTGTCAACGGGCCCATCAACTCTGCCCTCCATCCTGACAGATTCAGCACACATACACACACACACACACAATTTTGTAGTGTGAACTCACACCAGGGATGTGCTAAGCAGCAATATGATACGACATCAGCTGGAACGCAGTGCAACATAGTGCTGAGCGATATATCGTCAATACCAGTAAATTGAAATCAGTGTCACATATGACATTGTTTATTAGTTTTAGTGATACTGAGAAAAAGTGAACATCATTTCTATGATAACGTTCTATTCTATACGCAGGGAGCTTGGGTTCATTAATGTATTAATATAAACTGAAATATAATTTAATGTCATGCATACAGATGGCATATCAGCTTTAATAAATATCTGTAGTGGGGCGACTTCGGCAGAAAATCTGAATCAGATATCAAAGGGAAAAATATAATGAGTCATACCCTATCCAAAATAACTAATCTAGCATGTAATAGCACAGCTCGTGTGATGTCATGATGTTAGCTATACTTTTCTTGTGAGGCAGTGTAGTTTTTTTAGTAGTTTCAGCATGATAGCTTCCAATTTAGCTCATCTTAAGCAAAGTGCTTTTAAAGATAGTAGTTATAAAAATATATTGTACTGGTATTGGATTTGGTTAATATTCTTGTTTCAGTATTGATGTTGATGTCGCCCAACATGACCGAGAAACACATAAACTGAAAGAAATAAAAAGAGAAAAGTATTTTTGTCAGTAACAGACCAAATCACTTGATTGCTGTCAAGCAGACATGCAAACAAACACACAAGCAGGGCCAGCCTAGCAACAGGGAGCACCATTAAATCATTAGTGAAATTTAAGACAGCCCGACACTGCTCTGCACACACACTCAGGAAGACACAAAACTTAGCTAAGACTGGTGGTTCCAGTTTCTAAACAGGAGCTAACATTTCAGAATTTGTTATACAAATAAACAGACACACCATATAATCTCTTACTTTATGTTGTAATTCCATTGCCTAGACATGCCACTAGTCACTTTTTATAATGTATTCATAGAACCCATTCTCAGTTATTAGATGTCGCCAACTATGATTATAAACAACTGGCAACTCTTACAGTGATTTCGTGTTACGCTTCGTGGATCAAAGTCAACTTGGTGTACAAATAAAAAAAATAGAAATCAAAATATCGAGGGGGCTGGTTTAGTGGGTGCGGTAGGAGATTTCACAAAATCCTCTCAGATCCCCCTGATAAACTTTTTTTACACCTGATAACACCTGAACTGCCATTACAGTTTATGATGAATGGACCAAAAATGCTCCAGAAAAAAAAAAAACAGTCCTCCTATAAACGTATCAGTTCAGAGATATGAGGTTCTGTTACAGCACCAAAATATACGTTTTTTAAATGACATTTTGTGTACACTAACATCACATTTCTGGGAAATATAGCTCATATAGAACACATCAACTATACACGTGCACAGCAACTCTCTCTCACTAAAGCAACCCCCCCCCCCTTTCTCTCTCCCTGCTTAAGAATCAGTCTTAAGTTGATAAAGCCTCCAAAGTAAACAATGTCCTAATCTATGTTTGTCTCTCACAGATGTGCGTGGAATTAAGAAGCCCAACAGGATGGCTGCAAATTCCTATTTTCTTTAACTCACCATAAACCCCCAGACCCAAACTGCATACATTCAGATACCTGATGGAAATCATTGTGCTGTGACACATTTGAGTTTGAGTCGACCTAACATTATTTATCTGTAAATGTACACGCTCCTTTATTACTATGTAATATAACTACACCATTAAAAGGCAACTGGAGTAAAAATTGCAAATTAAATATTACAGCAGGTATTTTCTCAGTTGCATTTTTGACATTGCTGTCCACACTTCAGAATTGTCAAATTCTCTCTCTCTCTCTCTCTCTCTCTCTCTCTCTCTCTCTCTATATATATATATATATATATATATATATATATATATATATATATATATATATAC
>CM067499.1:5832838-5976905 GCA_034552555.1 Semaprochilodus insignis
ATATATATATATATATATATATATATATATAAGATCATTATAAGATCATATTACGATTGTGTTGGGAAGTTTTGATATTTCTCACGCGACAGTCCTGCTGATTCGTTGCTACTTAGGGTAACGTCAAAACTAATGTTTTACCACTTTGTAGAACTTTTCAAAAGATACTTTGCGCATGACAGTAATACACATTTCAGTCAAGTTATTACCTGATAGCGCATTATGTCATGAGTAATGTTATAAGTGGAAGTGCAATAAAAACTGTAGCATCATTAAATTGACAGTCTGCATTTGTCTAATTACGACAGTCAAACACAGATCAAGTGCCACTGACGGAATCATTGCCCTGTGTTTACTGATTTTTGAGATTTAATGAGCCGTGCTTTTCATTCGTAGTGATAAATGAATTTGTCATATGCGTTACATATACATATGTTTGTGTGTCTAGTTTCGGCATTACACTCTTCTGCTTAAACATTTATCAGTGATGGACCATGCGCTGCACACGCACAACAACGAAGTGGATGAGTCGCTTTGTACATACGAGATTCTGGTCTCTGGGCTAAGACCCCAAAACACGAATTATAGATTACTTAAACTGTATATTACTTAAACAGTATTATTATTATATTATTACAGTATTATATAACTGTATATATGTATTTTACATATTGGCTGCACTGTGTATATTAATGATTGCCGATGAAGTCGTTTGTCTAATCCAAACTGTAAATGCTTGAAATTCAACGAAGAAAACGTAATGTCTGACCGTGGCACTGACTTGGACGAAAAAAGGGGGATAAATTGAAAGACCTTTTTATCTACTTAATATTTTTATTATTCTATATTAATCCTTGAAAATCAAAGCAAGGCACATGCAAAATACTCAATATTATCATGTTCTAATTATCTAAACAATTAGTACTTTTATTATTGTTTTTATTTTGTTTAATTTGTTACTAAGGTTGTCTGGTATTATTTCATTTTTTTTGCAACCCTGTTCAATGTTCAATGCTCGTCACTGAAGTCGAGGGGAATTTTTACATAAACAATATTCTGCAGTGGTGAGAAAGTATTATTTCATCACTGAAGATTGGTAGAAGAGGCCCGCTTGGGCTGTATAGGTGTTTAATGGAGCCTCTCAGGGCACTCAGGACTGTCCTACCGCTCCCACCGCCTCTCTGACATATTTAGCGTCACGGTCGGTGAATCTTCAGACCTGTTGATGGTTCGTTTTGGTAAGAGAAAGGAGGATGCGCTAAGGAGCCTTAAAGCGACCAAACTGGAAGAAATCAGGTGTCAGCTGCAGCCTGTTCAAAAATACGCGATAGGCAAAACAACGCTGAACTACGTTGACATTTAGGCAATTATCTTGTAAAGGCGTGATCTATCCGCATATTTCTCGTGCGTCGTGCATGGCATGACATGAGTGTATTTAACTGTCTGGGACTGGACACTTTCATGACTGGAACAAAACATTACGCACGATTTGATTAGTTATGAAAGGAAAAGTGAAGTGTCCTACCTCTGTGCTGCTACGTTTGCATCAACAACACCGACATTCCGCACCCATGATCGGACCGAATCCATTTCTTCCTCAAAACTTCGCTCTTTCACACCGACAACTTCTCCAGCCAGATGCTCCTGGACTTCGAACATTTACAAACACGCCGCGAAGACAAGATACGCTCACCTGTGTGAAACTGGCACACGAGGAGCAACAAGAAATAGTCCAAAAAAGTGTCCAGAGATGGTGCTGACTCCCGACACACCAGGGTGTGTTTTAAAAAGACATAGAGAGTCTTTTAAATTTTTTAAGTAGTTCTTTCTTTTAACTCTTTTTCAGAGTATATCTATGGCTTTGAGAGCAGATTTATCCGGTTTTGAGACGCAAGCATTGTTTAAGCTACAGTTAGGAAAGTGTGCTTTGTCTACTTGAAAAAGAAAAAAGCAACAACAACAACAAAACAAAAACAGAAAGATCACTTGTTTCTACAGAAAGGGTAAACTTTCCTCGAAAAATAGCTACACAGCACGCTGATATTCTGCAAAAAATAAAAAAACACACGCTCAGCATCCATCAACAAGCAGTCCGCAGAGTAAATGCTTACAGCGCTGGTCCCATAGTCTACGCTGAAAGGTGAGGATGCAGGGAATCACAAAGCGTTTAGGGACGAGTAGGGCTTTACCCCCAACCCGTATTCCGACAAGCCCCGCCCCTCGTGCTGGGATTGGTCGCTCTTCCTGAGCTACTACCGACACGATAGTCGTCGTTTCAGCGTTTTAGTGCGGTTGTTTATTTACCACCTATATTCTGGAACGCTTGTGTGTATGGACTGCTCTCCAAACCTAACACAGGAGGCAGTACTAGTCGGAAAACGGGTGGGGGAAAACACGCGTTTGTCAATTGGAGAACGTAATGATGCTGCAAGAGATATGAATGAGCGACCAGAAGAGGGCGGAGGAGGAGGAGTAGTTCAGACCTTTTTGCATGCAAACAGTGAGGTTTTTTGGTTTTCTTCATATGAACACATAGTTCTAAACCACATCTCACATTAACACCTGCACAATAACATCACATGGTCAGATGCTTTATTTAGAAATTTAGAGTTATTGGTAAACTAATTAGTTATTGGTAAATTAATATTAGCGCAACGACTTAATTAATATTAGTACAACGGTTAAGGCACGGACGAAACGGCAAAAGGGCAAAATTAGGATTGTTATGTTGCATTCCACACAAGAGAACGACAGTACTTCATTTGTTCAAATAATGAGATTAAATAGGTCTAGGTGTTTTCTACAGACTACACTGCAGTATTTTAAACTGAGTATGAAACTTTACACAAGAGAAACTGTGTTTTAAAGCTAAAGGCCAGTCTGACAGACTGACAGCTGCGAGCGTGAGCACAGCAGGCAGGCAAAACAATGAGATTTCTCCAAACTTTTTTGCATTTCCGCTTTTTTCTCCTCGCGTTCTGAAAAGGGGAGGCCTTTCCATCTTCTCCCGCTCCTGGTTGGGGTCATTGTCTGTGCGTGGGGCTCAAACGTCTAAACAATGAGTGTGACCCCCCCACACACACTCACACATATACACACCTCCACCCGGCTTCCACCAGCCATCTGCCAGTGCGCCACGGACTCAGCTGTTCGCCCGATTATGCAGACTGTCGCGGAATCCTCACACACACACACACACACAGAGACAGGCCCACGAATCTTATTAGGCGACTCCAAGACTGGATGCCCCGGCCAGAGCAGGCCAGCGTAGTTATTCGAAGTTATATCATTCGTTCGATGTATTTTGCAATGCTGTCACAACCTCATTATTAAGTAACGTTATCATATGATAGTATGACTACCAACTGGCCACTTTGCCAAATTCCATGGAATTCTGAACTCTGATTAAAACTTAATAACGGCTGAGTTAACATTTAAGTGCCTAATACCTATCAAACAAATAGATTTCATTCGTTTCTTATCAATAAAAACCAAACAAACAAAAACTTTAGGCAACAGGTGTCTGAGGGAGAGCACAAAAATACGCACATTACGAAGATTTGGAGCTGCTAAATAATTAGACAGACAGACAGACAGACAGACAGATAGATAGATAGATAGATAGATAGATAGATAGATAGATAGATAGATAGATAGATAGATAGATAGATAGATAGCAAAACAATAAATACTTAATAAAAAAATTACGGTATATAATAAAAGGTCTCGGCTGCAACACATTTATCGCCTATATATTTCTGATTGGTCAAACGAAAAGTCTCAGATCTTGTGCCGCTGGGAGAATTTCACTTCATGTCTATTGCTGTCCATCTCCAGGTTTAGGGCAAAAGGCCACGCTCTGTTTGAGCATATGAACAAAGAACCATCGTGTGCCACCGCACACTTCTTCTCCATTCTCTTAGTCCCTTGGGGAATTGAGAGCAAGCGTTGCGGCTTTGTGTGTGTTACTTACTCTTCCCACATGTTTTCTGGCAAACCCCGCCTCCTGCCCTAGGACTGGCTAGTTGCATCACGTTTCCTTCTTAGGATTGGCTAATAGTTCCGTCCTCGGAAAAGGCGGAGCTCATGTGAGTACTAACTACCAAACACCTTGTAGCGAGGGAGTCGGAACTTTTCGGAACCCAGGTGGAAAAGTAAAAGGCGTTAGATTAACAGCCTCAACAAGAGTGTAACATCCCACAGACACAACAGGTGTAACCCACTCAAAAGTGGTGAAATGTCTGAGAAATGCATTACATTAGTAATTAAGCTTATGCTGTGAGTATAAAACACTATATACAATGGATTTTAACTGATGCCTTGTCGTGTATATTTGTTAGTTGTGAGTCTACCTGAATGAGCTGCGAATAGGTAGCCTACCTTTAGCATATAGTCTTCATATGCCACAACTGTTGAAAAAGCGATTGTAAATGCAGCATGCATCCCGCTGTCATTGTCTCACGGACAAACAGCGCAGGCATGCCGACTCTTAACAAAATATCTATTTGAGTTCTGCGCCATCTGCTGGTAAAGGTCTGTAAACGCGGTGATTTAGTCCATAGCGAGGCTTCTCAATCTAGGGGCCGGCCATGAAGCACCCTCTAGTGGTCCGTGGCCCTGTAGTAAGGTGGAGACAGTAGTGTGTATTGGACCGCATACGTCATACGTAACCATATTAGTGTTATATTCAGTACATTAATATAAATATGTTATTTTAATGTACACAAATAAAAGCGTCACAGTAGCAGGCTAATTCAACATTTTCAGTTTGAGACAGCATGGAGGGTTCTCAAGGCACTTTCACAGCTCCCTTGTTTGATTTTTTTTGCTCCCAGAGGAGCTATTTTAAGTTGGACCTTGGGGTGAAAAAGGTTGAGACCCCTGGTCTATAGGGTCTAGGGCCATGCAGCCACTGGAAAGAAATGGCAACAACGCTTAAGCAATCTAATGTCATCACAAAATTACAAAACTTGTAAGCTTTAATATTTGTTGCAAAGTTGTCATGTCTGGCCTGGCATAGTTGTACAACCTTTTTGCAAATAAAAGTAGGATACGTTAACATTTGTTAAATAAAACCAGCCATGGCCAATTATGTCGAGCGAGTTCAATTTTAAGTTTTAGATATTAATGTAGAAATTACTAATACATTCAGATTTCAAGACAAACCTGTAAAATCCTGTTAAAAACATGTTAAAATCATGATAATCAATGATAAAGCTTTCCCATTCACTTCTTTGATCTTTACTATCTTTACCTAATTTATTTTTTTAAGAGAAATATTACATTCATCGTCAAAAGAATATTTGTACAAATAGTTGCACCCAGAAGGAATCAACCGACAGGAATGAAACTTGGAGGAAGGTTTGACAATGTAAAACAATGGACTGATTCAAGTTTCACACTCGGCTGTGCACATGATGTACCCTATTATAAACACAAGTCTAAACACTTATGCATAAGATAAGATAAGATAAGATAAGATAAGATAAGATAAGATAAGATAAGATAAGATAACACTATTGATCCCAAGGCGAAATTAGAGTGTTACAGAAGCTTACATACTGGAGAGACACATAGTACACATAGAAGCTACAAAATAGTAAAGCAAAACTAGATAAAGAATAAAAAAATAAAATACGTAAAACAAATCAAAAATAAAATTAAAATAATAAAATAATAACAAATCAAATGGAGATGTGGCTGTTCTTAAAGTGCAAAAGTACAAGGTATAGCAAGATGTAACACAGAGTGTGCAGTAAGTAGATATATGGGATGAGGCAGTTACATTAATACTTAGTTAGTACTAAAATAGTGGTGCACTATTGCAGAGAACATCATAGAAGAGTTCCAGTGCAGTTGGAAGAACAGGTGATGGAGGATGGGTGAATGGATTAAAGAACAGAATTGTAGAGTCAAATGGCTGCAGGGATAAGTGACCTGCAGAAGAGTTCCTTATTGCAGCAGGGCAGAAGCAGCCTGCGTCTCAGTGTGCTCCTCTGTCCCTGTAGTGTGCTATGGAGTGGTTGAGAGGGGTTCCTCATAATTGCTTACACCTTTGCCAGCATCCGTCTCTCTCTGCCACCATTTTCACTGTGTCCAGTATTCAGCCAGCCTTCCTGATTATCTTGTTGAGTCTTTTGGTGTCATTGACTTTAATACTGCTACCCCAGCATACAATGGCATAAAAGATGGCACTGGGTACTGCTTCTGACATTGGTCAAGAGTGCTTGGGCTTCATTTTCAATGGCCTGCAAGATGCATTTTGTGAAGTGTCACGTATATAAAATGTGCTCCAAAGGCTTGAGATGTACAGAATGAGTCCATATAGCACTGGTCGGATGTCTAGTTTTTTGTGCTCCTCCAGTCCAAATACGGGCCGGATCCACTCACCTCCAGATCGGCTCTGGCTCAGCTTTTAATCTAGTTTTTATTTTCAACACTTTTTGGTGCTTTTAAAACGTTGAACACTTCTGAGTAAATATCACAAACGTTTAGCCAAATGCAATCCAAAAGGCTCTTATCCACTGACCTGTTAGCACTGCTACTCCTTTTTGGCTGTACTTGATAACTGTGCTAAAATTCATATAACAAAATATTTTACATTTAACTTTAAAGTATATTAACTTGCAAAAACAATTACAATTTCTACCATAAAAAGCTAATTTCATATCAAATGACATCTCTGCAATATATTTGACAGTACGATTATTAGAAGTACAATAAATGATAATTAGGATGATACTAGAGATGCAGAAATACATTCAATATTAATATTGTTGTTATTAATGGTAATGGTAATATTAATGGTAATATTAATGTATATTAATATCATCACTGTGCCTAAAAAAGAACAAGGTATCTCTGAAACAGCACAGAATAAAATGTTCTTAAATGTTCATACCTTTTACTGTACACTAATGCAAAGTTTCTTTCATTCTGAAAGTGAGGACGGCAACATGTTTCAAAAAGGTTACCATTTAAGCCATCTAAGATGTAGAACATTATGAAATGTTCAAGAACATCAAGCTCGGATATTAAGGAGGCTTTCAGGAAAAGTCCTGTGTGTGCCAGAATGAGGCAAGGCTTGACACAGAAGCAGTACATTAGTAAAACAGTTAAAACGTTTACCCTCTACAGTGTGGAATTTTAGCAACAGATTTAGAGAGTCCAGAGAAATCTCTGTGTGCACAGGAAAATGCCGAAAACTACAACGGAAGGCCTCTTCTCTTCGATCCCCTCAGACAGCACTGCATTAAAAACAGGATGTTTCTGTGATAATGCCACCACATGGGTTCAGGAATAGCTTTAACAAACTGTTATCAATAAGCACCGCATTCAAAAATGTAGACTGAGACTGAACTACACACTGTCAAAGTCAGATAACAACCAGAAACACTGCTGACCTATCTGGACTCTAGTCCACCTGGACAAGACCTTGTTTACTGTTTATGGAAAGAATAGACATATATTTGAAGGGATGCATATTTACATAAAAAATCAATTTGCTTTTGGATTCCACAGATTTAAATTTTGTACCTAACAATTTAAATTGTACTTGAACAATTCACATGTAGTAAAAGACCTTTCAAAGGGGTATTTATGAAATTTATTTTAACCATTTAAAAATACAGCAATTTGTTTTTTCTACATCATTGCAAAGACATGATCAATAGTATACACAGCTTTGATAAACTCTTGGTTGCATTGGTAGTATGTGGTGGTGTGGTCACGAGTGGTCGGTGTAATGAGGCTGCCACAAGAAATTTGGAGAGACACTGCAGTTGGGTCCAGTTGAACTCCAGAATTTATTTGATATTTCACACGTGTTTTAACATAAGTTTCAAAAAGAAAAAGAAAAGGAAAGGAGAAGAACATAAAACAGTTACTAGGCTCCTTTCAACCTATAACAATACTTTCCATTGGGACTAGTAGATGTCTGGGTTTAGTACACCATCGAGTCCCCCTCACTAATGCGTGTGCGCCTAACTACATTTTAGCCCAACTGTCCACCATCTTCCCTCATGCCTCTTTCATACCCCATAAGCCCTTCCCACTACATGAAGCATACCATCAATGGGGTTACCCGAAAGAGCATGGGACAGAATGTCAATTCCCACAGTTCACCTGGTCATTGACATTCTATACATCTGAGCTCATATGATAATTCTCTTATGTACACTTCCAGGTTTTACACAAAGCTAGCTTTATAAATTATAACATTAACTAAATGTTACCCAGGTGTAGGAGTAGTAGGATGTAACTAGTGATGTGCCTGGCGCCTTGACATCATCACATAGTATATCTGGGATAATCATCTTGCTGTAGGATTATGCGTTGTAAGTACTTTAACAAACAGTAACTGGGCCAATGTGTGTTTATGGTTAGTGTACGAGCGTACACATGTATCACTTATTATAGCATTATTTAGCAAGCTGTTTAAAATTAAACTAATCATCATCTAGCTCTGCATCAATTCTTTTCACAGCAATTATCACCTTTGAAGATCATCAGCTTACCTGTCATTCATCACAGGCATCAGATTACATTGCTTTATTATAAGGCCAGGTGCACAATGAATGCATGATTTATTGACTTAGAGGAGAAAGAGACCTAGAGACCTACAGATTTTGTTCTTTTCCACATTTGTGATACATAGATTCATATAACTTACCGTAGCATATAATGCTGTCTGTTCCAGACCTTCCCCTTTCCAAAAAGCTTTACACATCGGGCTTGCAGTAGAGGGCTGTTTGGGCATTACTGCTGACTGAATTCTATTAGGACCTGTGGAAGGGCATAGAGTTTCACACTGTGGTACAGGCACATAAGCTTAAACAAAGAATGAAAACTGATAATTGTTTAATATACTGCTTTAGACAAAGACAATACAAAATGACAACTCTGATCTCACATTTATATAGTTGCAAGAATGGAAAAATGATCAATATTTGTATGAACATGCAAGAAAATAAGCAGAAACGCAGCAGAAAATGTTACAAACCCATGTACAAGCAGACTCTGAGGAGATGGGGAGAGGGGGTAACATAAATAGCAGGTTTCAATCCATCTCAGTGTACCTACAATCTTTATCTATTTTATCAGCTCCACTGACCATATAGGTGCACCTTGTAGTTCTACAATTAAAGACTGTAGTCCATCTGTTTGTCTGTATACTTTATTACCCTGTTCGTCAATGGTGAGGACCCCCACAGGACCCCCATAGAGCAGGTATTATGTGGGTTGTGGATCATTCTCAGCACTGCAGTGACACTGACATGGTGGTGCTGTGTTAGTGTGTGTTGTGCTGGGGTGAGTTTCAGAATTTGTTAAATGGCAATTACAAATCTGAAAGGCGATTGCTATCTCTTTCATATGAACAGCTCAGGCCTGAGTGGGAAGACATGTAATGATGCGATATTAGGCTATAAAATTTCTTATCAACAAAACAGTTGACAAATGCTCAACACAGCCACGCTCTACCCTGCCCCCTTGATTAGCTGCCGTTGAGTTAAAACAGTGAGGCAAGATAGGTGTAATAGCGGTGTAGTGAAAATATATTGCAAACAGCGTTGAAACTAATAGAGTAACAGCCAAAGAGCTGCAGGACAAAGACAAAAAGAGACAGAAGGCTGTCTAATAGGTTTAGCTAATTCTTTATTTAGTGTAATAACTCACCAAGTCATCAAGTTAACAATAGAATTTGAAATTAGCAGTCAGACTGGATATGATTGGAATCGGTCCAATACTGTCACTATAGCTGTGACAATTGGAAAAATGATGCGAGGTGACAAATATGAAGATCCAAAGGTAAATAATACATTTCAGTGGATTTTAGCATGAATACCAGGAAGCTAATAATCCTGCTAACCAGTACAATTTAATGTGCAAGCGATCTTGACAATTTTTAAATTGGTTTGCATGAATTAAGTTGCACTACCTACATCCAGTTGTGGGAAAGTTTAAAGTGTGAAGCCAGCCCTAGCTTTAATTAAAAACATTTAAAAACAAGACTTACTGAATTATTTAGGAACTCTTGATGGTGCGTTTATCCCAGCCTGGTCCAGATTCGTCTGCATTCTCCATATGTCCCAAGGAAGTTATTCATCTGTTTTTCAAACCACTAGAAAACAAAAATATGTATTTTAATAAGAAACCATGATGTGAGCTCATTTGGAATACCCACAAGTTGAAATGGTCCTTATTAAGTCTATGGATTTATAATATTCTATTAATAAATTAATTTGACTTTAAATATAAAACTAATCTTAAAATTAACAATAGATTCCCCTATTCATTTAAAACAAATGGGAAGATTTATGCTTCATTAAGTTTTTGCCTCGAAGGAGGGAAGGAGGGCCCAAAAATTGTTTCCGCACCACTAGAGCACATTTACCACTCCTGATCAGGGTCAAACCTCACCCTCATCACAGCCTCTTCACACTTCTCCCATCTGGCAGACAATACAAGAGTGTGAAATCGAGAACCACTAGATTACAGAGCAGCTTCGAACTCCAGGCCATCAGGGCTCTAAACACCTACTTGTGCTCCCCTGACATAAGCATCTGGCTTATAATTACTAGAACATTACAGACTGCTCACATCTCTGTATAGATACACAGGTATTTTCAATGTATCATTTCTATATGGCTGAACTGTAATATACATACTGCATTATATACGGCATGTGTATGCAACATATACATGTATACTTTTTAAGATACCTGACATTGTGCTTTGCGGTTATTGCACAATATTGTCATTTAGCACTTATACTGCATACTGAGCTTTTTTATTCTAGTGCCTGGAGAACATGTATAGTAAATAACATACATATATTGCATATTTCTTAATTTATTAGGGGTCCAAGCACGAACTGCTAGAACCCTATTGTTTTTTATATTTTTTATATTTGGTAGAGTTTTTCTTATTCTCCTTCTTCTTTTCCTCCGTTATAATGAATGGTGCAGACTAAACTGTAAGCCATACAGACATGAAACTTGGTCAATAGGTAGTAGTCCCATTACGTTGGCCTCGTAAATCCTAAACCAAAATTTTGACAGTCAAAACACATTTTTTCCCCTCTCTCCTTGGGACAAAACAAATCAACTTGCCATTTGCACTATTAAGCTCCGCCTACTTAGATTGTTTGCTAATTTGCATAATATGCAAAACCTAACCTATGCGCATTAGTCTTAGGGTTTACACACAAAAATTCTGAAATAAATCTCAAAAATTCCTCCAGACTCTGAACCTCAATAATTATCCAAAACATGACGACTTTTCATGCCATTCATGAAAATAAAGTATTTATTACGTATTACACATAGATATTTTTACTGATGGTCACATTATTAGGGAGCCAAGCACCCTAATGTTTTTGCTCAGATTTTTCTTATTATTATTATTATTCCGCTCCATTTTTGACCTAGAAGTTGTTCTAGAGCAGCCATCTTAAGCCATCCAGTCACCAAATTTGGATCAAAGATATTTTGTACAGAGATCTAGCCGCACACCAAAAATGGCACAGCTTGGCCTGATGGTGGCGCTATAGTGCAAGCCTTCGTGTTTTGTCAAATATCTCCTGATCCATGAGACAAAAAGCCAAAATTCTTTCTATGCCTTAATCCTTGAAGAATTCTGCAACAACGTCTCACTCCATGTTATTAACTCACCACACCTAGTGTACCATAATTGGCAAAATGTGTGAAACTAATTAAGTTGAACTAGTCTCAGGTTTTAGTGGGTGGAGCTCATTTCACAAAAATGCCTATAAATCTGGAAAGCTAAGGCCAATTCTCACCAAACTTTAGGGGCTGGTTGGGCATATAAATTTGGGGAAGCCCAGCTAGTTTGGTTTCAATTAGTCAATAGGGGGTGATATAACAGGCAAAACATTGTTTCTCAGCTGCTGCACATCCGATTGAGATGAAACTTAGCCTGCTGCATCTTTGAGGTACTCTATGAAGGGTATATTAAGGACAACTTCATAACTGAAAACATATGGCCGTAATTAGCCAATTAGTGTTTAACAGTTTAAAAATTGATGTCAATTGGTCACTAGGTGGCGCTGTTCTAAAAAAAAAAAAAAGAAAAGAAAAAAAGAGTTTTTGTCCCAATACTTTCATGTCATGTCATGCAGTGCGCTGAGCCTGACAATTTTCCCAATACAAGTCTGTTAAAAATCTTTTTAGTTTTTCTGCAATCATACAAAGTTTGACCAAGCCAATTAACGACCTAGTTCATGATATTGTCTCAAAACTGGTCTAGAATGAATCTGTGGAATCTGGAAGTAAGTAATTATATTTAAAACATTGACATTGTTTTATATCATGCCTGCAGTACATAAATCAGTAAGTGCGTCATGGGTTTTCTGACACATGGAGGTATAATTATATCAAGGATTGCCCAGTTGGGATCAAACTTAGAATGAATGTCTACAAATATGCATAGACTGATAATCAGAGCATTCCTGCAAATTTTGACTTGAATAGGTCTCAGTGGGCCTCTTCACTCATACAGTTCAGTAAATGTATTGCTTTATCTCCTTTTCAAACATTTCCTTTTTTTGACCACTAGATGGAGCCAAATACAAATGAATGACATGATGCCAAATAACATGAATGAAAGCTGCCTGAGCCTTTCTTATTAAACACAGCTAGTAATTTAATTTTCATTATCTTGATTAATCTAGAAACAATCTGAGAAATCTGAAATTAAATATTTAACAATAAAGGCTAACTGTGTTGCGTAAAATGGTTCCAGCATGTGATTTAATAAGTGTGACCAGGCTGTACTGAGTCCATTGCCTGCCTTTGAATCTGAGGGGTTTACAGGTCGAATTTCACCTAGGCTGTGTGCTAGAAAGTCATAAGAGAGGTGTTTTCAATCACTTCCTTTTTTGGGTTTTCTGACATAAGTGGTTATAACTATATCACGGATTGCCCAATTGTGATCAAACTTGGGATACATGTGTAAAAATATGCTTAGACTGGTAATCAGAGCATGACTACAAATTTAGGCTTGAAAAGGCCTTAGTGGGCCTCTATAGAGCTGCACTCATTGTGCGTATGTTTCTTCATCTGCTTCTTTTGTACAGTTCTTTTTTGTGACCACTAGATGGCGCCAAAAGACCACTGACGGATAAGGTCGGTTTTAGCCATGTGGTTTGTACAGGCTAAGAATGTTTGCGATTTGAAGTGTATTAAAAAAAATCGATACTTTTTTTGCATATTTAACTGTTTGCGTACTGCACGTTTCAAACTAGTCTCTGGATTTGAACCCTAACTTTCTAAAATCTGTCTAGAATTACTCTGTGGAGTCTCTAGGTAAATAATTATCCAAAAAAAAGTTGACTTTTGTACTCATTAGGGTCTCCATCTGTCAATTAACCATTGCGGCAATGGCATTTCTAGCTGAATTTGCTATAACTCAACAGCAGCTAATCTGATCATCTCAACATTGCACAGACATATATACATTGAGACTCTGATGAAATGTTTTGATCCAGATCAGCCTTAAGGGGGCGCTGTAGTGCTCAAAAACCTCATAAAAATCATAAAAAGTTCTATTGCCTTGATGTTATGAAATGTACAGATGAAATCTTGGTCTCATTCGATTCAGTTCTCTAACCTGAATAACTTTGTAATTACATGTTATTTAGAAACTGCACTCCTTGTTTGGTATTTTGACTTATTCTTTCAAAGACTGCAGCCTATTATACAGAGGTCAAAAGGTCAATCTGAACAGAACTCGGTATACAGCTTTGTTGAAGGCCCCTGATCATTAATTATAACATCTGGTGACGTTTTGGTAAATTCGGACTTACTTTCACCGAGCTCCTGTATGCCAAAAAGACAGTTGTGAGCTCATTGAGCTAAACACTGAGACCTAAACAACTTTCCAAAACACACATCTATGTACAAAACCTCTACTTACATGTTCCCAAAGGCCCTAGCCAAAATAGTAACATTAAGCTAACCTGAAAAGACACCTTGGACCACACAAATCACTGAGTGCGGCTATATTTTGTGTGTATATATATATATATATTTTACATCTCTGTTCCTATTTTTCTTTACTTAGTATGTATTATTTATATTGTATTTGTTTATAGTCTGTTAGGTAGTGCGAAGTGAGAATTTTATTGTACAGTGCAACTGCTGGTTTCTCTGTACATTAACTTTTCATTCTTGAATCTTGAACACGATGGCTCACCTCATACAGCAAAATACAGAGACAGCCAATCAAGGTGATCAGATTAAATTTCACCATAAATTTACACACCCCTTCACAAATCAAGCCATTAGGAGCCACTTTCACTGATAAGAAATCAGCACCTGAATCAGATATAACAACGGCAAATTAAAAACAATTCTGGACAAGAAAACGACTCGCTTCATATGCAAAGAACTGCATTCATATATGAATATAATTAACACTGTTGAAAACAAAGGCTTTTCTTAAGTGCTCAAGACACCAGAATTAGATATGTAACTACCTTTTTTCACTGAGAGCTGTAGTGACACAAGCTCGATAAAGAAGTACAGCCTAAAGATGAGGAGTGTCTGAGATCCGCAGATAAAGATCGCTTTAACTTGGACGTGAAGGGCTGTGGATGCATGTGTGAATATAACAACTTACAGAGGACTGACGACTGCTATCTCACAAACTGGAGCAGTACACAAATATCACACCAGGACAAACATTGTAGAGCTTTGGTAAAAGGTAGAACAGGAAGAACAGCTTGGTGGCAAAAACCTGGTGGTTATATTTGCAGTTGAAAAAAGGTAACACATTTCAATATATTGCAGTATACTGTATCACAATATTCAGCATTTCACAATATCATGACATCTTATCATGGGGCCCCTTGGGGACCACCCCTAAAGAGTATCAGATATAAAAGAAACATACAATTTGATCATTTTTGAAGGGTGCTTTTATTTGGTACACCAATGGTCAGGACCCTCAGAGCGCAAGTATTATTTGGGTGGTGAATCATTCTCAGCAGTGCTGTGACACCTACTTGGTGGTGGTGTGTTAACACGTGTCAATCAGATACAGCAGTGCTGCTGGAAAAAACACTGTTTCCACTCACTATCCACTCTATTAGACACTCCTACCTAGTTGGTTCATCTTGTAAATGTAAAGCCAGAGACAGAAGCTGCACAATTCATGTTGGTCATCCTCTAGCTCTTTAACAGTGGTCACAGGACACTGTTGGTTGGATAGTTTTGGTTGGTGGACTATTCTTAGTTCAGCAGTGACATGGAGGTGTTTAAAAACTCCAGCCCAACAACACTAACACACCACCACGTCAGTGTCATTGCAGTGCTGAGAATGGTCCACCTATGGACACTGTAATCTGGAGAATGGACACTAATCTAGGTCAAGTCTAGTTTGCCACTGTGTAGAGAAAACCAACCCATAACACAGCAGAAATGAAACGGAATGATATAAAATACTATTCAACAGTCAAATAATTTATAAAATTTTACAAAAATCTATAACATCTAACATAACATCCAACGTCTTTAAATATTTCACATATTATTGTGCCTTGTTATACTGTACATAAATGTCATTTTAAACATGCTGTAAAAAAGTATCCTTTACCTCTAACTGACTAGGCCCTGTATTTAACACAGACAGCTTTGTTAAAATTTTAGAAAAGGGATCTAATTAGCTCAAACACACAAAACCCTTATGCTTTAGTACAGGGTCCTGGAATGGCAGACTGCAGAAGACCATCAGTTGAACTGGTGAGTAGTTTGTTGGTCCAGAGAACATCGCCCTCTAGGTGTTGGCCAGAGCGCTGACATGCTGGATGAAGCTGTTGTTCAGGATAATTGATCCTCATAGTGTTTGGTCGTCTTCTTCTGTATTTCCAAGTCATGAAAGAAAGTCTTAACCTTAAAGCAAGAAAAAAAAACAATAATATATAGAAAGAAAACATTACAAAACACGTAACTGGTGCTATACCCACAAAAAAGGTTGGGGCACAACCATGTCCACATTTAATCAGACTGAGCGCCTCAGCATGACTACTGACAAGTTCTACTAACAATGTGTATCTATAGAGATTGCATGGTTTAATATAGCTGTATGTTTTATTCACCAATTTCTCATGCCAATGTTTGTTTTATATGCCAGGAAGTGTGGATGTAACACCTAAACTTAGTACTTGAGTGTCAAAAAGGACACTACTCTGCTCCTTTTATATCCAAGCATGAATGCATGACCTTTTAAATTTTACATTGTTGCTAGTCTCAAATTACCCTGTCACAATAACAAAAAGACATCAGCTTCAGAGAGAATGTATATTTAAATACATATCAAAGTAAATTTAGAAACCACTGTGTTGTTTTGCATTTTAAATACTGTCTCAAAGTCTTGTTGTAACTCAGATTTACAGGTACTCACACAAATACTTTTCCAGTTTATAACACAAAAAAATATATATACTGTACCTTTTTAATAAGCCTGGCCTGAACCTCAGGATCTTTCTCAAACTCCACACCTGCATCCAGTACCAATACAGGAAGATCCTTTAAGTGATCAAAATGAACTCTGAAGGGGGGGGGGGGGAAATACAAAAAAAAAAAAAAATGTTTTTACAATTTGCCACATCTGCTATGAAACCAAAATAAATATGCAGCACCAAAACATTTTGTGGTACTTCTAACATGACATGTCGCCTACCATCACATGCTAACCAACATACTGATTTCTTGAAGGAATGTTTTGGTCAAAAAATTGATTATACCTTTGATTTGCTTGTTTAGTTTTGTACTGGAGCTTTGAGGGTAATGTAACGGTTGTCTCTAAAGCCCTCATCAAATAATACATTTTTAACAAGAACACACAGTACATCACCATTTTGCCACTCCTATAAATTCTTCTTTATTTCTAGAAATGTCCCCAATAATATTTCCTAAATAACATTTTAATGTTCAGGAGCTCCTGTTTCACTGCTATGAAATATGAGGTGACATATGAGAGACCAAATTCCCTTATAAATGCATCAACATTATGTGGGAGGATTACAGAATGCAAAAAAGAAACAAGAACTGAAACTGAGACAAGAGTGAGCTGACCTTTCCAAACCAGCCAATGGAAAAGGAAAACTACCTGGCTACCTATTTTGGGTGACCAGTGAATTTCTGATAGCTGCACGAAACCTTAAGCACCATGTTGGCAGCACAAAATGAAAACATGTCAACACAGTTCAAAACAATGTGGATACTTAAGGAGAACATCCTCAAGCACTGCAGAGCGACTGACTTAGGGTCCAGGTTCAAAAGAACCACACACAGTCTGATCATATTAGTGTTTAGATCAGAAAGTCAAAAAAAAAAAATTAATAAAAAAAAAATAATAAATAATAATAATAATAATAATAATAATAATAACACAAAGTGAAAAACTGTATTCAATTACATTTGTCATATTCCAGCTATATACCTCCAAACCCGCATTTCATATTAGTAATCTGTAAGGGTTGATATAAAGTAATGTTTCATTGGGGTGGAAGCTAAGAAAGAAATAATTTTCTTTCATCTATTCATAAATCAAGGTGGCCGGAAATCACAAGACACATATGAGCATTTTAAATTTTGCTGCCTTGGCCAAAAAGCTGAAATTGTGACATGGCTGGATCTTACAACATGACAATGATCCAAAACAGATCCATATATCCATAACGCTTCAATAACCAAGCCATTCACTTCACTTAAACACAATTTAAAGCCTGTGGGGTGAGCTGAACATGACAGTCCAAAAGAGAGGTCCAAGCACCTCATAGGATCTGAACAGACTGTGTATTAAGGAGGGGTTTCAGATTTGTAGTCCTGTTTTGAGAGATGACTCTTTGATGTAATGTTGGCAGAGGAGGTCGGACAAAATAAAAGACAATAATATGGAAAATGTGGCATACTTTAGAAGATTTTTAAAGATATCAGTACGTCATTGGGTGCATTTTAGGCATGCAGTTTTTAGAAAGCTAACCTGGCTATAAGTATCCATTTCAATAGGCTAAAGGGGAAAACTGGATAAAGCCCCAATCCATTATATTAATTTAATTTAGCATGTAATAAATCATAGACAAACTCACTTTGTAGATTTGTTTATGAGCCAGTTTTCATGCCGCATATGGAGTGCATCAAGGTAGTCCAACTGTAGCCCCCGTTCTTCCTTCCTACCTCGGCGGCCCAGTCTCTCCATGCAGGTCTATGGGACAAGTAATTTAAAGTCAAAGTAAAAATCAGGACACACTTTTCTTCCATAATATGGCCATAATATGTATCAGTGAAATACAATGCTGGGACAGGAAATAACTGAGGCCGGCACACAATTTTAATAATCAGGGTTTGAAGCATGAAAACCCAGGTGTTCCAAAACAAATATGAATTTCAGCAGAATCTGTCCATTTTGCAGGAAAGGAAAGGAAAAAAAAAACGGAATAAATTTTGTTAAATTTCAATTTTGTTAAATTAAAATTTTGCGTTTCCTATAGTTTAGGAAACATGAGTTATTCTATACTGGAACAGGACAAAAGAGAAACGTGCGAATGTTTGCAGAAGTGAGAGTAACAGCACACCTGTGGAGAAGCTCTGAGGTAGATGATCCCTTCCAGGTGTACCTTAGGGCCAAACTGCTCAACAAGAAAGGAGTGCCAGTCCTGATACACAGCCCACTCTGTTGAATTTATAGCGCCTAGCTCAAATAAACTCTGAGCAAAAATATACCTAAAAAACAAAAGGACACAGATAAGGCTACCAAAAAACCCTGTCCCTGAAGAGTGCTTTCAAATCATAGACAAGACATATTGGAACCCAAAAATAAAGGGACAATCTCCAGCACAGTTTGGTGATTTCTCGTTCAAACAGAGATGCATACATGAAGATGAGATGAATACATGAACAGATGTTTTAAAGCAGGTGCTGGCTCTTCAGGACTGGAACAGTTACAGTTAATGTTATACACAAATCATAAAGTTGTCTAAATATATAGTTACCTTTTGTGTTAACTAACTGTAAATATGCTATGCAAACTCATCAGTAACCAAAAAAATAAATACTGCATTTAGATCATTTCATAGTCATATTCATGATACTGGACTTTGCCATTACTGATATCATTCATCATCATCAAGTATTTATTTATATAGATCTAGCTCTAATGAAACATAAAGAGCACATAAAGAATAGTTAATAAATATATAGTAAAAACAAGAATTATTCTGCCATCTAAGTTTTATTCTCGTTTAAGAGCCTGCAAATATAAGGTATTGGTAATCTCTTGTATGTCTTGATCTGAAATCTTAGCATAGCTTGAGCTGCAGGTTTGGTGCTCTGCATCCTGCTGTACAGGGGGAGGTAAACAATCAGAGTTTTTGATAAACTGAAGCACCGTTTGCACCTTTCAACATTAGTGGACATTTGTGAAAGACTCTCCTGCATTTTTCTTCACCAATATACCATAAAATAAGTTAATGCGCTGTGAGCATTGTAACAAGACCCCAGATTTTCCCAGGCCATTAGATTATTTAGGACATGCACATAATCCAATGAAAGTAAGCAACATTGGAACAATATGCAATCCCCTCTTTCACCAAGATCCGTTAAATGTTTACCAATGTGTTGTAAACATTGAAAATACGGCAAAGCTCATTGTAATCTAATCTATGTACATCATAATACAATACTTTCTCTTTATCATGCAGATCAGAACACTGAACTCCTCCTGCCACGTGTAATCACCTGTCGCTATAGATGGAGCGCTCGTACACCTGTACAGCGGTGTCTCTAGATTGCATTAATTTTGCAGGGGGTGGCTGCAGCTGGGTGCGCATGCGGCTCATACAAGAAAATGTCTGGAAGGTGTAGGACCAGCGCTTGGGGTCCTGATACATCATCTGCAACAGGTTGCTGGTCGTTTGTTGGGGAGACAGCATTGGCTGCAGAAATAAAGGACAGGAATAACAGAAATGTAGAAAGTCCAGTCCAGTAATTAGTTTCACATGACTGTATATATCATAATATTTAGCTTCTAAGAGATTGTGTAAAGCTGTCTTAATTGCAAAAACAATCTGCAAAACGTATCTGTTGAAGAAAAATGGGAATGATAACCCATGCTAAGGACCTGACATGCCCAGTTATCAGATATCAGTCATGTTGTAAGGAATGAACGACACACAAGCATCAACAACCTAAATCATGGGTTGATGACGCCTTATACAGTTTCAATTATTCCCTGACATAACCCCTGATCCCACAATAAGTAAGGTCAGGTCATTTCTTTAACTACTGCCCTGTTTATGATTCTCAAAAATTTCTAGTGTCTAGTCAATCTTACTTGTGAGGTTGCCTCCTCGACATTTTGCCACTTGCTGACAGGTTCAGGTGTGACTTCCCAGTTTTGTCCTGCATTCTGCAACAACTTTGCAAAAGTCGAAAAAAAAAAAAAAAAAATTTTGAAAAACAAAAACGTGAGAAAGGTACAGTTTGACAGTCAAGCCAATAAAATTGAAACTGGACATGCAAAAAAAAAAAAAAAAAAAAAAAGAAGTGGTATTTAAGGCTCAGTACATGCACACTTACACTAGGCATATCAGGCATATCATGCCAAACTCCTGGGTAAGGCATACTTTTGCAAGTATGCACTGAAATGTACCTACCTATGTTACCTTCGATAGAGACCCTCTTCACATAACTGATTCCATCCATTCTGTGAATCAAATGACGCTGGGACGAGTTTGAAAGGAAACGTCTAATCAGTTGTAGTGCCACTGTTACACTGTTTAAACGCATAGCTGCCCCGCAGACTGCTCTATCCGTTGCCTTAATCACCCACAAAACAGAAAGTCCGACTAAACAGGAAGCATGTTCAAGTTAAACGCAAGACTCTTAAATATGCCTATAACGCAGACATCATGTTAGAAGCAGTCGCCGAGTACGTTTTACCCAGCGTTGGATCTAAATAACTAAAGGAACAGTGTTGACAAAAGTACCGAAATCCGAGTATTTAAGATGCAACTGAGCTGCCACGTTCTTGCTATATGGTCAGGGTCTCCGTTTCCAACATAGCCTTTCATATAGTTGAACAGAAGTCGCATGCATCTCTGCTTGGAGGATCACGTGTGCAGCACTACAAACACCGTCCAATCCCTTACCAGCCTATAGCCCAAGGATCCCTTGTGTCCGCCTGATTTAAAATCCTACCAGCTCAGGCGCAGCCTAAATAGTTCAAATTATTATAATCAGATTTATGTAATTTTTAGGCTTAAAATATATAAATATAAAAAATCGTTGTTTTGGGACGACTGTAGCTTCAAAGCCAAACGAATATTGGCCGAGTTTTTCTCAATACGCAAAATACACTGCCTGTCCAAAAAAAAAAAGGTCACACACTCCAATATTTCGTTGGACCGCCTTTAGCTTTGATCACGGCACGCATTCGCTGTGGCATCGTTTCCACAAGCTTCTGCAATGTCACAACATTTATTTCTGTCCAGAGGTGCATTAATTTTTCCCCAAGATCTTGTACTGATGATGGGAAATTTGGACCACTGCGCAAAGTCTTCTCCAGCACTTCCCAAAGATTCTCAATGGGGTTCAGGTCTGGACTATGTGGTGGCCAATCCATGTGTGAAAATGATGTCTCATGCTCCCTGAACCACTCTTTCACGATTTGAGCCCGATGAATCCTGGCATTGTCATCTTGGAATATGCCCGTGCCATCAGGGAAGAAAAAATCCATTGATGGAATAACCAGGTCGTTCAGTATGTTCAGGTAGTCAGCTGACTTCATTCCTTGGGTACATAACGTTGCTGAACCTAGACCTGACCAACTGCAGCAACCCCAGATCATAGCACTGTCCCCACAAGCTTGTACGGGAGGCACTAGGCATGATGGGTGCATCACTTCAGCCGCCTCTCTTCTTACCCTGATGCGCCCATCACTCTGGAACAGGGTAAATCTGGACTCATCAGACCACATGACCTTCTTCCATTGCTCCAGAGTCCAATCTTTATGCTCCCTAGCAAATTGAAGCCGTTTCTGCCGGTCAGCCTCACTGATAAATGGTTTCCTTAAGGCTACACAGCTGTTTAGTGCCAATCCCTTGAGTTCCCTTCGCATTGTGCGTGTGGAAATGCTCTTACTTTCACTATTAAACATATCCCTGAGTTCTAGTGTTGTTTTTCTACCATTTGATTTCACCAAGCGTTTAAGTGATCGCCGATCACGATCATTCAGGATTTTTTTCCGACCACATTCCTTCCTCGAAGATGATGCTTCCCCACTGTCCTTCCACTTTTTAATAACGCGTTGGACAGTTCTCAACCCGATTTTAGTCGTTTCAGCAATCTCCTTAGATGTTTTCTCTGCTTGATGCATGCCAATAATTTGACCCTTCTGAAAGAGATTAACATCTTTTCCACGACCACAAGATGTGTCTTTCGACATGGTTGTTTAACAAATGAGAAACTACTTGCTGCATCAGTTAGGGTTAAATAACTTGTTGCCAGCTAAAACATAACCACCCATGCAGTAATCATCCACTGGGAGGCTCTTACCTATTGTCTTAGTTAAATCCAGGTGGTGACCTTTTTTTGGCCATGCAGTGCATAATACGTTATAAAGTGCAGCAATAACTATATAAAACAGTGGATAATGTATTCTTAACAAACAGGAAACCGGGGCGAGTGTATGGATTGGTACATACACTGTAGTACTATGCTATACACGAAATGTTGTTGTATCATTTTTTCCCCAATGCATTAACTTCGTAAACGCTACCCTGAATCAGGCACATACAGATGAACCCCTAAGCCATGGATGGCTGTGGTTGCACCGATGTAGTTGCGAGCATAAGCCAAGGGGTGCATGATACGAGGAAGCCTTATGATAAGGCGTCACATCCGATGCTTGTTTTTTTTTTTAACCTTCAAAATAAAAGTCCCGGACAGAGTAAGAGCGTTCAGACGGCATACGCTGCATACCCAGGCGAGGGGGAGGGGTGTGTGTGTGCGCGCGCGTCTTGATCTTGTTCTTGTCATGTCGTCTTTAGTTTTTAGGGATCTATGATTAATTAGTTTGTTTAATTAGTTTGCCCACTCCAAACTACTGCCCCCCTATGACTACAAGCCCACGGACCACTAGAGGGTGCTTTATGGCCCACAAGTTAAGAAACCCTGATATAAACCTCAATGTTTTAAAACTTTTGCACAACGCCCTTCAGCCAGGCCCCGGTGTAGTCAATAGGAGAGCAGTAGGTGTGTCTGGTAGTTACAGTCGCTCCCCGAAAGGCTTTTATCGAAAGCGCCGCACACATTCGAAACCGTGTGTGAAAGCAGATTACCGCAGACATGCGCGGTGTGATGTTTAAGTCAGACAGGGCTGTGTGCGCCTGCTTACCCCTGCCGCTGGGTTGGGTTGCCAGGTGCCACCACATACATCCACACAGTAACAGAGAAATGTTCATTCAGTTTTAGCAATATAACTAATTTATTAAATTTGCATGCAGCTACATCATGACTTCAGAATGGCTTCCCAACAAAATCAATCTGTGGAATTTTTTGAATGGGAATTTGGCAGAAATTAAACATCTGTGTGAGGAAAGAGAACAAACGACTTGAAGTTAGGATTACCAGCCTAAGCCAACACAAGTTTGCTGAGCACTGAATTGCTGCTATGTATGGGGTGGTGCTGTCAACAGTCCCTGTCTCAACAAATTGCGGCCATTTTAAGGGAATGCATTATTAGGAAGACATGTGCTTTTTGCACATTTTTTTTTGAAAGAAAGATTAAATTGTAAAAGATACGTAAGAGTGCAAGAAAGCAATTTATTGTTTATTTAACAATTCTGAGTAAAAAAAAGTACACTTTTTTTTAGACTTAAGGCACAAAGTTAAGCTCATATTTAGTTTAAGATTGAATACAAGATATTAAGAATATAAACACTAGATTATAAGAAAATGCTTATGTCTTACATCAGGATTTAGCTGACTACTGAAACTTAATTATAGCCTAGAGCTCTTCTTTATTTTAAAAAGCTGTAACAGTGGTATTACAATTCTGGTGACATGAGAAACTGGCCCGTTATAGTATAAATAGTATAAACCAGAACAAATAGTTGAACACTTCATGTAATTAAAGAGAAAGAGAAAACATCACTGTTATAAAGATATAAATAGGTAACAGAGCCCCAAAGTATATATTTTTTAAAACTTACTCAACTCTTTTTAACCTCAAACACTTTTACATTTCCTCAATAATTAAGCTGCGAAGTATGCTACTTTAACAGCACATATTCACAAAGAGCACTGTAAACATTTCAAATGTTACAGTTATGTGACTTTCCTGCAAATGAAGCTGAATACTAACATGGTAAAACGTTCACTAGCCTGAAGTATACAATTGATTTGTCAAAAACTGCAAATACAGTACAGATACAGGCAGAGTGCATTAAAATAATAGCCCAAAAAAAAAAATAAACACATTTGATATCATCTTGAAGGAGAAACTGTATCCTATATTGCATTTATTATGTTGCATGGATATACAATACTTTGGTTCTGCAAAAATCTATCACAGTGTGCCAGCACAAGCTATTAGTAATAATCAATGCAAGGTAAAATAAGAATTACTCAAATGCAAGTAAAATACAAAGACTATAATTGAAATCTGAACAAAAAATACTGTGACTGTATAACATTCGAATATTCAAGGCAACAAAACTGACCTACGATCACAAATTAATTTTGAGTTTAAAATAAATGTTTGACAACCGAGTCTTTTACAGCTATACAGTAATCTATACTCACAGTGAAATGTGTACTCACAGTTTCTGTTTTTGATTTCAAACTTCATTAAAATTTAAAAACTCCAACATTACAACAAAAGGCTTACTTTGCATTTCAGCTTGTAGAAAAATTATTAAATGTATCGAAACAAACATTCTGATCAGAGGTTCACTTAAAACATTGATGCATTTCTAATCCTCCTTCCACACCTGGTCCTACTAAGTTCATAAGGCCAAAATAATAAAGACCACCAAAAGCAGAAAATCTACAATCAGTACATCAGTTCAATAAAGACATGTAAACATAAGTAAAATTGGTATGTTGGGAAAATAGTCTAAATAACTGATCATTTTTTTGCCCAAAAACAGTCATGTACTGAAAAGAAACTTGACATTCCTAAAATGTATTGATTTCTAGCATTAAAATATCCTCTTTGAGCTTTTAAAGAACTCAGTGATAATAATAAAAGACAATAGAAAAACAGCAAGTTAACACAAAAGCACAAAAATAAAACCATAAAAAGAGCTTGGAGGCACCAACAGATCATTCAGTTATAAATATGTTTTATCTGTCCTTTGTGCCCAGTTTGTCAATAAGGTCCTGCAGGGGAGCCAGCTCTCTGCGGTCAATCAGGTTGAATTCCTGATTAAACAAACAGAAAGAGAAGATGAGAACTGAATGGGCATGAGTTGTGTTAAATATATTTGATATATACTATATGTACTTGATTTACTTTATATATCAGGTGTATCTGTATCTGTTAGATATGTAGCTCAGAAATTTACCTTAAAGTAAAAGGAAAAGGGGATTTCTAAAATTCTTGGCATTGACCAAAACAGTGGAATAAACTGCATGTTGGTTTTTCTGGGAGCCACAAACACCAAAATGTGTTGTTGAAATCTAGGCAAACTTAGTATCTAAGAGGCACAGAATTAAGTCTTTTAACGCAAACATGTGGATGCAGAGATTAATTTGATTTCTTTAAAAAGGTCAGTATCTGTACCAATCACTAAAAAATATGCTTCATCATGAATATGTTTTCCTTACATTGGTGACTTAATGTCTGTGAACCCTCTGAAATATATATATTTCTGCATAAATATAACCTAAATGTAATCAGATTTTCATAGAAGTCTTAAAAGCTGATAGAAGTAGATCCCTCGCCAGAATTAGTCGACTAACAAAAATCTCCAAGAGTAAGGTGTGTAATTGACTGTGAGGAGACAAAGGAACCCAGAAGCAACTAAACCTAAGCAACTCAAAGGCATTCTCACAGTCGTTAATGTTAATGTTCATGAATCTACCATCAGCATACCAAAGAACAACAATAGTGTGCATAGCAGTGTTGAAGTAGCCACCCAGTGCATAGCCACTCATCTGCAGTTTGCTAAAGGTTATGAGGACAATCCAGAAGGCTACTGGAAAAATCAGGGGGTGTGGTTGGTCACACAAGTCACTGAAGTCACTCATTTGTTCAATTGTCTTCATTCTATTTTATGGCTTATGAGTAAATCATATTTATGCAGAAACATACAACTTTCTGAGGGGTTCAACAACATTCAAACACCACTGTAGATATCTTTAAAAGTAGTATCAAACATGTCATTGTCTAAATGATATATACATATTATATTTTATATAAACATTTAGGTTACATTTGTCCTATGTATTTCAAACCTTGATTAAAAACCAAAACTTTTATTTACTTAACAGATATTAGGTCACATTTATGTAACACTTTTCTCAGGAAAAACAAGATACCTATTTTCACACATTCTAAACAACACTAAATATATATATATAAAAAAAATCACACTTATTATCCATCATAACACATCATCTCATGTGTTATGTGTTAACTCATTATTTTAACAACAGTGGCAGCTCAACGTGTTATGACGATCATTGAGCTGCCTGCACTGCCATACTAACATTTGATTGTTAGATGCATAAAACTAATACATTTTAGATAATTCCTTCTTAAAATAGGTAAAAGATAAGGAATATGTTCACCTATAGTTAGTCACACCAGTAGACAATAATCATGCTTTAAAAATAAATAGTTACATTTTCCACATGTTAGCATTTTATAATGTAAACGTTTAACAACAGAATGACAGAATGACAATATGACAATATATAACTTCCACCACCCAGGTGCTGGTTGTGTCTACTTACCTGCACAAAGAAGATGAAATGCTTAAAGGATGTATTGAGATGGGCCTCTTCCTGCAGTTGCATGACAGAGTCAAAATGCTGATGGTAAATATGAGCATAGACTCTGAACAGGCGTTTCAGAATGGTCTTTGCCACTGACATGAAGTTTTTTGGGAAAGGTACACCTGGAAAAAAGGAAAAACATCACTGCGCACCCATTTGCAAACGAATGGTGAACCCAATTTCTTCAGACACAGGCTTCAAAAATCCAGCTTATCTACGCTGTACGCATGGTGCAGAGTTCAACCATTTTTTTCAGAAAGATGTAAATAAATACATTTAAAGGTTATTATATAAACGTACCAAAGTAAGCAATAAGCACAGTTTTGTTTCTGTAAAATTTCATTAAAGATAAAAAGAGTGCTTACCAATTTTGGAAGGGAAGATGGTTTCATCGTCCAGCTGATCCTGAACCCAAGTCATTAGGTAGTCAATGTATTTTGGAGCAGAGCATTTGACTGGTTTCTTTATATTGGTGCCATCAGCCCAGTGATACTCGTATCTATAGAAACAAGACACACAATTTAAAAATTTCAAAAACAGCTTTTTGTCTAAAATAATATTAAAGATTCGTTTAAATATCATGTGGAAATTAGTAGCTCCTTAACAAGATTTTTACCTTCCTTAAAACAGAGTACTGAACCGGTAGTTAGCTACCAAAGCTACCAAAAAGCTATGCAACAAGGTTGTACTTAATAAAAAGTAAGATTTAGATCTAGAATTACTATGTTTGCACACTGCATAACAGCCTTCAGTCTTATGTACCTTAAAATCGGAAATGGTTGGAAGGATAACTTAAACACAAAAGATTAAAAAGACAGCAACAATGCATTTTTGCAATAACATGATGGGAACTTAAACAGCCAAAAACAACATAGCATTCTTGAATCAAGAATATTTTCTCTACCTGGGCCCTGCAGACATAACAGAGCAGCTGGTCTCAGTGCAGAATTCAGTAATGGTTCCATAGAGCATGTTGATCTGGTTGAAGAAGTCCACGGCTGAAACAGAGAAAAGCAGTTGATAGGGCTGTACATCTGTACGAGATGTAGCATTATTCTGTTCGTTTCCAGACATACGTGACAGGAACACTGCAGCAAAATGTAAAAATAAACAAAAAAGCAGACATAGACACTCACTGTTGACAGCTATCCATTCGTTAAGGTCCTCGCCCTCTGGTAACATAACAGCAGCTCGAAGGTTGCCACTTCCCAAAGTGGCTTCAGCATGCTTCAAGAGCTCATACTGGTGAGAGCCCTCTGGAATGTTCTTCTTTGGCTTGAATGTCTTTGAGGACCGACTTCCACTAGGGAAAAAAACAAAAAGAGGTTATTTATTTATTTATTTATTCATTTATTTATTTATTTAGGTCACTTTGTGTCAGCATGACAGTAATTGTGGTAAGATTCATATAACTAACAATATTTCCTTTTTATGCTTTTTATACATAAAAGGCAAAGGAAAGACTATGTATTACTCTCATGATATATAGTCACTGATCTGAGCTACTCTGAAATCATTATCTGGACAAAACCCATAAGAAATGCATTTCAACATATTCATCTGCCCGTAACAATGAGACTGCATGTAACAACGGCTTTGTCCTTGCATGATCTGTGTGGTTCACCTTATTTTGACGCTACATTTTAACCTCTTATGCATGTCTCATGTTACATCCCATATGCTCCAAACTGCATACATAAAAATGTGTAGCTGTCACTGCATTTTCATGTCTTAGAGTTAATTATAATCAAACATAATCAGATCCTTCTATAAGAGGTCTAATACTATGAAAAAAAAAAAATATTACCTCGTTATCGATTAGCTAGCTAACGTACCTGACCTCCAAAATAATCTTTCAAGGGACAAATATGTCGCTTTGCTCTCCAGCGGTTAGGCACAACATACATTTGACTACAGATACTTATGGATTTCATGCTTATACATGTATTTAAAAACCGCTAAACGGACTGTTAGTTTGACATTTACATTAAGCAACGATTTACTGTGGAGTTTTGAAAATTAGCTGACTTTACCTAGTTAACTAGTCTAGAACTGGCTAGCAAAGTTAGCTGACATGGAGCCATTTTAGAAGCTAGCTAGCTCGGTTAGCTTGATGTTTGTCTAGGTGTACTCGTTAGCTCGAACTAAAATTGTTTAATATAATGTTTAACTATGGGATAGACTTGTTGCCTGGCAGCTAAACAGCATAATAATAGCTAGCGAACTGACTATTACAAGTATTATACCAGTGTTAAACGAAGGATACTTACAATAAGAAACTCATTTCCGTTAACTTTGCTTCAACTTCAAGTAACGTCGATTCTTAAGGAATTTGCCCGGTAAAGTATGTGTAGGTTTAGTCAGTAGTCTTCACGAAAGCGTTAATGAAATCATGAAACCAGCGTTATTTTAAAACCAAAGTATCTGTCGAAGTTTCAAAACACCACAGACAGCCAACATCAAAAGCTCCTGAAACAGGAAGTGTTTGCAACAGCGCTGTATCCCTTGGCCTGGTTTGACGTAGCCAAGAAAGAAACGCAATGCTTGCACTGCAAAGAAGACACTAACACATTCACATTTTTAGAATCGCAACCACCAAAGTAAAATATGGCATTTTTTTTAAATAACTGCTCTTTAAAAAGCGGGATAAGGCGACATCAGGTTCTAAATATGAGCTTTATTTTGTTTCCTCATTTGATGGTAAGATTACTTTTTTAACATAGGGCTCACCAGTGTTCAGTGTTTTACTTTCTGTAATTATTCAGTTCCGTTTATGTTGAAATATTGTTTAAATGTTAATACAAACGCTTTATAGACTATCTTCAAGAGTTTTCTTGTTTTCCAGTGACATACGTTGCTGTGATATTTACACAATTAAATATAAATTAAATATAATTGTGTAAATATCATATATATATATATATACTGTTGTGTCAAATAATTGTTACATAATTGTTACAAATGGATGCCCAGCATTTTTAGAATGAAACTATTTTTTTCTAATTTGCATATTATGTACTGGTCAAAGACAAAGCACTACTACAAAGCAGTAGTAGCTTACAGCAGTGAAAAAGGTACATGTTAATCTAAAAGTGCTTAGTGATAAAGCGTGCAGTGCGTGTATGTCAAGTTGCAAACATAATGTCCTCTTTCCTTCTAAATTAATTAATTACCAACATCCTACAAAACGGAAATGAGTCAGAATCATCCTGCTCCAGAGGAAGCCAGTGGGCGGAGTCCTGCGCTGTAATCCATCCCATTCTATGACGTACACGACGCAGGTTAAAACGGCGTCCTGCCCTCCGGTTGCTCTGACTGAGGAAGGTGTCCGGGTCTCCGGCCTCAGCTTTTTTTTCCGGCGCCGTTTTTATTTCATCTATTTATTTTTTAAGGCTATATCTACATATATCTCGAGCTATATATGTATATATATTCTATTTGATGTCACAGAGGCTACATTATGGCCACGCTGAGAGCGCTGCGGAAACTGTGCCAGCATACTCACTATCAAGCTTGTAGCCTTCATTTTTCGGCGTCAAGGTACGTGCCCTTCCTGCTGATAGCAAAACAAAGTAGACGTTGTGTGTCTGTTAATGCAACGCGTCGTTTTCTTAAATAATTATAGAAAAAAGGCTCGTTTCGCTTACAACCGCGTTTGACAGTAACCCAAAGCCGACTCAGTGGTCACGTTTTAATGTATTTGCTAAATGAAACAGTCGGTCAGCAGTTGCAGCTCTTGGCAACACGACATGTCATGCCGGACAGAGGTACGTCAGTTAGATGTTAGTTCTGTGATTCTGTTGTTCGCGTTATGTAACAAATATTTTACCATGGGAGCTTTCTAAAACTGCTAATGACACTGGCGCCCTCCCGCGGTTTGCCGGTAGAAATCCCTTACTTGTGGCTGACGAAATCCTCCAGAATGCTTGCAGTGAGGCAACCTACAGCCTTATCAGTAGTCTATAATTGTGTGTGTGTGTGTGTGTGATCCGCTCCTTCAGGTCCATGATTAGCTATGTGGCGACCCAAACCTCGGCACGTGTTGGTAATTGCTGAATGTATGTTTTTACTGTGACCACATCGTCCCTGATTTGAAGTGCCTGATTGAGCGCTGCATACAATTTCCGCGTGGTTTATGCGCATGACTTTACACAAAACGTCTCTCGTTAGGGCAGGATACGTTGTGCACCCTGGGTTGACATTCACGAAGCAGTCCTGAGTTAGAAGGACTGACCACAGGTTCATTCGTATTCATGATGATAACGGTCACAAATGCTGATTCTGGATAAGCGCCCCAATTTCGAAGCGGTTTATAAATGCGCGCCTTAAGTTACCTGTGAGATGTTTTGTTTTCCGTCCCATAACTTGTAATATTTTTTTAAAACTACAGTGTAAACGTGTAATCAAGATCATCAAGATCGATCAAGCATTTTTCTATATACAAAATGTGTTTTTGGAACATGTACATTATATTGCCATTGGACAGGAACAGAGTTCACATAAGGCCGTGCAGAGATTGACGCTATCAGGAAGCTGAGACTGTACACATTGTTGTACACATCAACCAAGTGTGAACAGACCAAGTGATTCAGAGAAGTAGGCTTTAAAGAGTGTAACAGATTCAGTAGACCGTAATGAGCCCTGAACATTTTATTCTAAAGATTTGCAATCTCGCCTAATTATGCTTTTATCATATCTTACAGGGTTTTAGTACATGTACAGTATGTATAACAAAAAAAAACCCACTTGGAAATGACCCCCTGCCACTGAGAGAACTATTATTTGCTGCCACATCAAGAGGCCTCTTACATCATGCCAAATGGCTCATTGCTTTTCAATGTGGCCTCTTATGTAAGCTAAACCACAAAACAATTTAAAACTGTGATCTCCAATCACAACTGATCATGAACTCCCAACACATTCCATGTGGGAAGGTTTTGGCTTGAGAGTGGTTATTCCAAGAAGCTTGTATGTCCACAGTTGGACTGGAACACGCAACTACCTATGCTATGTTTAGTGTGCCTCCATGTTTAAAGAGAACAGGTTTCAGTTACCTTCACCTTAAGTTTCCCTGTTTTCTTTGGAACTCGGTGGAGTTCACTATGAATGTCCAAGATCTGACAGTTATGTCTTGTCTTGTCATGATTCTGTGATTGTTTAATTTGCTATTAGAAACTGGTGTTTCACTTGTACTGGAAGCTTTTCTCTTCTTACAACAGAAGGGCAGATTCAAATGTATTTTTTTAATTCATTTATTTTTGATAATTGACAGGACTGTTACAGTTGCTTAATTAAATATGATGAAAGAATTATAAATGATATGTATTATTTTCCTACTAGTCACTACAATAAGTATAAGAGCCTGATAGACACAAATTTATGTGCATTCAGTGTTATTGAAGATAAGACCATTATTTTGAGTGAGGGTAAGGTATTGAATAGCCATGGTAAATTGAATGTAGTTAACTGACTAAATGAAGAACTTTAACTTCTCTACCCTCAGGCAAGACGCTGTGGTCATCTCTGGCAGGAAGCTGGCTCGTCAGATCCGTGAAGAAGCACGTGCTGACGTGGAAGAGTGGGTTTCTGCTGGTAACCGGAGACCTCACCTGAGTGTGGTGCTAGTGGGTGACAACCCAGCCAGCCATTCCTATGTGCTAAACAAGACCCGTGCCGCTGCTGATGTGGGTAAGGACAGAAACTCCACCTGGACACTTATCCACTGTGATTTTTCCCTAAGTTTTCCTTAATCCAGCAAAGGATGATATTCTGTTTTTCTTGGCCAAAAATTATGCTTGGATTAAAATTACATAAATTTAGATTACAGTCACACTATTGGTCAGAATATATCTCAGGTAGAGATTCTGCATTCAGCCCTAGAATAGGACTATATGGTTAAAATAAAAGATTCTGAAATAGGGTCTTCAAAAGAATCCACTGTAAAATCCTAATACTTGCATATTTTGACACAATAATTAAATTTTGTTGTATTCATCAAATAAATAGATAACTGATCATTGGTAGTAAATCCAACATTTGTTTAATTTAACTGAATAAATTAAACTAGTTGTTTCCAAACACTGAAGGATATCAAAATATGATCCAGATTGGTGCAGGGACTAAATAGAATTCTATAAATGTGTGACTTGAAAGCCTCTGTACCAAGAATATGTTCTATATTCTATATTATAATCTATTTTTATTTTTTATTTTTTTTGTACTTCAGTGTAACACTAAAATAATGATGATGATTCCTTGCCATATGTTTTGATGATTGTCCTACACCATGCTCACATACCCTTATTTGATTATGTGCATTTTTTTTTTATTACGGGTACCTGTAATCTAGTAATGGTGTTGTTGCCGCCTCTGGCGTCTGACTTGGTATTAAGTGATGTCTTATCCCTCTTCTTCAACATTGTCTATCCTTACTAGGTCTGTAGTCTTTTGTTTTTGTCTTAACTAGGACTGTCCAATGTGCTTAAAATACTAGTATTGTGATTGTTTTGCTACACACTGCAATTGCGTTTTATATAAAATGGATGTTCTTGAATTGGTAAGGTGGGTTAGATTGGCCTGTTTTGTTTTGAGAAAAGTTTAAATGGTTTTAGACTTGCTGATCTACTTGTAATTATTTTTTCTATTTTTTTGTCTTTATGTGTAGGTATCAGTAGCGAGACTATACTGAAACCCTCCTCCATCTCTGAAGAAGAGCTGCTGGAGCTGATTGAAAAACTCAACACAGATCACAGAGTAGATGGTCTTTTGGTGCAGCTGCCTTTGCCTGGTAAGTTCATATTTTATTTTACATATTTAACGGGCTTGTCACAATAGTAAGGCGTGGTAATCTTCCTAGTAATTTAAGTTTTCAAAAAAAGGCCAAACACTGAAATGCTTGTTTATTATTTATTTTGGTACATTTTTAAAGATTCCAAAAATTCCATAAAAATTCCACAAAATTTTTGGAAAACAACTAACTAGAATGCCTTTGGGAAAGTCTCGAATTTTATGCATGTGTGTATGTATGTGACCATGATGTAGCTAAAAGTAATGTAAAACAGACCAGTAGGCTGACGTTAAAATGTGCATTAACTTCAAGCAAACTGCCAACTAACGTACAATTTTAATGACTCTGCATTGTTTAAAAAAAATAGCAGGTGAGTTTAAGCAGTTTATTATGATTGTAATATTTGCATAACCTTGCCTTTCACAATATACAAGATGGCGTTTGTAATAACTCTGTGCATGCTTGGCTGTAGGCAATCACTTTTAACCCAGAAGTCTGGCGTTTCGTGACAGGATCCATACATGTTATTGAATCTGATCTCTGGTCAGCGTTTTAAAAGCCTTTGACTCTCTCTCTCTCTCTCTCTCTCTCTCTCTCTCTCTCTCTCTCTCACATATAGAACATATTGACGAGCGCCGCATATGTAATGCGGTCTGCCCAGATAAAGACGTCGATGGCTTTCACGTGGTCAATGTTGGTCGTATGTGCTTGGACCAGTCCACTATGCTGCCTGCCACACCATGGGGAGTGTGGGAGATAATTAAGCGCACAGGTATCTACAAAGGCTAGTTAATAACAGTTTAAATACAATTCCCAGCCCAGTTGTTACTGCTTTTCATACTAATTGCTCATCATAGAGAAGAATTAATGTAGAAACAATGAAGAGGTATTGACATGGAATAAACTGAACTGAAAAAAGTAATATCACTTCTGTACTGTCTAGTATGCGATGTATGCTTCAGTGGAATTTGTTACCATATTTGTCTGCCCTGGTAAATGTCTTGTGTTAGTAAAGGTCTCGGTAGGAAAAGCCTTGTCAGTGTTTGTCTGATTGTTCTCTCTTTTTGTAGGCATTCCCACTCTGGGTAAGAACGTATTGGTAGCTGGTCGTTCTAAGAATGTGGGTATGCCAATTGCTATGCTGCTACACACAGATGGAAGACATGAGAGGCCAGGAGGTAAGTCCCATTCATTAGAGATATAAATACGGTTCTTCCTTTCACACCTTTTGATGTTTGGAAAATTTTGCAGTGATGCATTTTTGTTTCTTCCCGTGTTTTAGGTGATGCCACAGTAACCATTTCCCACCGTTACACTCCAAAGGAGCAACTTCGCCAGCACACAAAAATAGCTGACATCATTGTTGCGGCCGCAGGTAGTAATTCCACTACTTTTGTAGTATTTAAAGGCATTTCCAGACTTCATATGAAACTGTGTAACGTTCGCTGTGAGATGTATATTGCGGATTTACAAACTTTGTCCTGACACTGCACAGTGGTCTCTAGCAAGTTCTTCAGATCTTGCTGTCTCTTACCCTTCGTGCAGGTATTCCCAACCTCATCACTGCAGATATGATAAAGGAAGGCGCTGCTGTTATTGATGTAGGCATCAACAGAATACAAGACCCCCTGACTGGAAAAAACAAACTTGTTGGTGATGTGGACTTTGAAGGTAAGGAGGAAAGAGAGATCAACCATCTTTGGCCCGGTTCAGTCAGTTAGTATGTTTGTTTGGTGTGTTGTGGGAGTTTACCTGGCTGCAGTAAGCCAAATGTCTCCGTAACATATAAGGTTATCAGTATAGAGCTTGCAATTAGGTCTGCTCAGACTGTTTATTTGAACATTGTGTTGACAAGTTCATGTTTCTTAAGATTTCACCAGGAAAAAAAAACATTTTTGTGAGAAAAACCACAGTAGTTAGGAAAAAACTTTGCTTGATAAAGCATTAAGTCACAATGCTTGTTCCTGCTAGTTCTTTCCACTTTATAATAAGAGCACTTGCAGTTCCCTGGGGCAGCTCTAGCAGGGCAGAAATTTTCCAAAATTGCTTAAGAGTAGCATTTTATTCCTGTGTCACATTGAAAGTAAATTAATTTTACCCATTCTACCTACGGTATTTATCAGTGGAGACTGTATGACTACATACTTGATTTTTTGCATTTTCTTAATCCCTTGCAGTTTTTGCATTTTTACACAATTTGAACACACCAGTTGTTGTTGTTGTTGTTGTTGTTTCATTTTATAATTAATGGATCAAAAGAAATGGTCCAAAATTATCAGCAATAAAATGATTGTTTTAACATGTCTAAAATGTTAACATGCAACCCCTTTTCCAAAAATGTTGCGACCCCATGAAAAAGTAAATAAAAACAAAGTGCAATTGTGAACAAATTATTTAAACCCTATATTTAATTGAAAATAAGATGAATATGTATGTATGTATGTATGTATGTATGTATGTATGTATGTATGTATGTATGACTAAATCTTAATCTCTCCTTCTTTAGGTGTGCGAAAGAAGGCGAGCTATATCACTCCAGTCCCAGGAGGCGTTGGACCCATGACTGTTGCCATGTTAATGAAAAACACTATTAAGGCAGCAAAAAACCTTCTTTTGACCCCTCCAGAAAGGGTGCGCATGGTAGCGTCCTCCTAACACCCTCGGCCACCTCCTTCCTTGCATTTCACATTCCACCCCCCGCTTAATTTGGGAGGACCTCCCAGCCGGGAATGCAATAGCTTTAAGTCCTATTTTTGGATACCACACTCCTTTTGTAGCTCACAACTCCACATAGATACAGTACAGTTCTACAAAGTGAATGATTGGGGGAAATAGTAAAGTTCTGGCAAAGTGAATGTATTACCTTTCTGCATTCACAGATCTTAAACTAAAATGACAAGCTTTGTATTATGTATCTAGATAATGTGCCTCAACTTTATTGCTTAAGCAACAAAGATTCATACATTTTGGTTTTACAGCTTCTTATTTATGCTTTATTAGACTCTTTGATAGGAAGCAGTTGCTTAGTCCTTTCAAATGCAAGCATATTTATTTATTTTCCGAGTAAATGTAACATTTTTGTTGTCCAGAGAGATTCACATTATTAGAATTTGAATTGTTCTTTTATACATAAATATACATGACAGCTGTTTTTCTTTATTAGCTCATCGTATGTACTTATGTTAATAAATGTACACAAATTTGGCAAATGAGGTGGGCATGACACCTGAATACAGTGAATGGCCATAGATGACCTCTCACTGGCTGAGACACCTGCCCTTTTCACAGGGGCTCGCGTCATTCTGACTGAACTAAGACAGTTCACTCAATAGTAAATGAAATTGTGGCCAATGGATCGTTTTATGAATTAACCGATCCATTATCTTGTTAGTTTTAGAAGGGCTGATCCTGGAGCAGTGATTTAGGGAAGATGGCATAGAGCGGGGGTGCTCATTCCTGGTCCTGGAGGTCTATCACCCTGCAGAGTACAGCTCCAACCTGAATCTAACACACCCATCCAAGTAATCAAGCCTTTAGGGGCTTCAGACTGTATGAGCCAGGTGTGTTGGACCAGAAGGTATAGCGACAGAAAGACACTTTTTGCTGCATGAACAAGGGTGGAGATAAATGTTAACGCACAGATATGACGGGTCAGATTTCTGAATTAAAACAAAGCTTTAAGTTTGCACTGCAAATGCTTTTGTAGTTCAAATAAATAACAGTATTCAATTCAAATGTTGTCTTTATTATGTTGTATATTACAGCTTGTTTTCCAGCCTTGTTCAAACATGATTTACTATGTAATATCCCCTGAGCCCCAATGAGGGACAGGTACCAGTCAACGTATATTTGACTCGAATGCATTAATTTCTCAAAACCTCTCATCATTGTATTCCCTTTGGAAAGGTTGCCAATATCGTCTGGCATTTAACACTTTGAATTTTAAATTTGGATTTTAATATGAATTTTAAGTCCTAAACCTTGATAAAGATAACCCAGTTAAACTACTGAGACAAAATGTTATACTTGGTCATTTATTTATTGAGGAAAATGATTCAGTATCATCATGTGTTGCAAAAGTCTAGCAACCTTTACTTTTAGTATCTGCTGCGCCCACCCCCAACCCCCGCCACCCCACCTTGTGATCTTTTGTGAACTGCAGATCAGCAACAAAGCAGTGCTTTTCTGCTTGCAGTCCTACATGCACACCATTGTTGTTCGGTGCTCTCCTGATGGTAGACTCATGAACATTAACATTAGCCATTGTGAGATAGTCCTATAGTTGCTAAGAAAGTTACTTTGTGACCTTACAGGCTATTATATGCCTTGGAGTGATCTCTGTTGGTGACCACTCCTGGGGAGGGTAACAGTGATTTTGAAATTCCTCAATTTTCTATAAACAGTCTGTCTGACTGGTTTATTAGAGTCCAAATTCTTTAGAGATGGATTTGTAACTCTTTCCAGCCTATTGAGCATCAAGAACTAATTTTCTAAGGTCCTCAGAAGTCTCCTTTCTTCAGATCCCTCTTGAAATTAACTGCTAGTAGTGTGCATACCGTTGCCAATCACAGATATGTAAATCATGTTCTCTTTATTTACTTTTGGTTTTGGTCATGTTTATGCAGAAATTTAGAAGATTGTAAATGATTCAAACTTTAAAGCACCTCTGTGCATTGCAAACATAGTGGTTTACCTTAAAAGTAAGGAAACACCCATATGAAATGAAAACGGTTTGGCAGATGGTGATTAAATTTTATACACAAGCTGAGGGGGAAGGGGGAAACTTGTTAGGCCATGTCACCAACGTGGTGGCCATTTTGAATGCCATGACAGATGAAATTGGTAGAAAATTTCACCAGGAAAAAAAAACAATGCTCTGCTTCATGTTGAGGCAAGGTTGTTAAATGAAGATGTGCTTTTTTCATTGTTGTCCAAGGATGGAACTGATTTCCTGATTTCTTCCAACAAGATGGTGCCTCATTATGGATGCGTTATCAGAGAGTATCTTGAACTGCAGTTTGTCCAAAAATGGATTGGTCGTAGGTGTCCAATTGATACCCATCACGTTCTACTGATTAAACTCCTTTGGATTTCTGTCTGTGAGGTCATATCAAGGCACTTGCTTGCTCTGTGAAGATACAGAATGTTGATCTTAAAGACAGAGTTGTTAATGCTCATGGTAGCATTCAGCCAAATGTTTTAGTGATAGTCCATCAGGAATGGGAGAAAAGGGTAGCCTTAACACTTAAACATTGTGGACGGCATATTAAATACATGCTGCAGACCTTATATTCACATTTTTTGTTTCACATAAACTCACTGTTAACAAAATACCTTAAGCACCTGTTAACCCAATGACACCTTTAAAACAGCTACATCAACTCAAGTATATAGTTATGAAGAATGAGCGTTGATATTTGAAACTCAACACCAAAACAATGTTTGCATTAGAAAACGAGCCAATATGTATTAATAGTATTCTTCAGGAGTACGTTCTCTTAATGAAATAGACTAACGAAAAAGACTATGACCTGCAGATTGTAATTTCAGCCCTATTTAAGGCGGAATGGAAAAATTCAAACATGAGTCTTTCTCTTCTCGGAGTCTTCGTCACTGTTGAAATGCCTTACTAATGTTAACTTGGCTATTCACCCTGGCCTGATCTACTTCTTTCTAAATCACAACAACATTCTCTTTTTTTGGCAGTGCGTGGAACGTACAGAACGTACAGATAACAGAGCGTAAGGGGATATTTCCTGAATTTGACCAAAGCTGTAATGTAACGTATCCATGTACTGCGCCTTTAAACCATCTTAATTCCCGGTGTCTTCGCTCCAAACGGTAGGCGGCAGCACGTGCGCTCGGGTTAATACGGTCCGGCAAGAAAGGGAACGGCACAAAGAAGTTCCGTTTGTTTACCTTCCGCGTTCTCATTTTTTAAAAATTAAGTGCAGACTGCCTGCAGTCACTAAACCAATTTCTTGGTAAGTAACTGAATTTCAGTTTGACTAATGCGCTATCTACTTGCTTGTTGCAGTACTAACATGAATCGTAAGCTAACGAGTCCGCTGGTTATGCTTTTTCAAAGGTAGTGTATGGCAAGCCGTTTTAGTCATGTACAACTCTGTTTTTACTAGTTTTACTGTAATGCAGTTTCTGCTAGTAAAAACTATGATTCCAGATATTTGGTATGCCATTTTTACTAGTCACAATATCAAGTATACATATCCATAAATCAGCTTTGACTGGCCATATTGCCAAGATGACACATCCATAATGTAATTTTGACTAGTAATATGTTACCATTGATTTGCATGGAATTCCATTCTGTCTTATCCACAATTCAGTTTTTACTGGTTAAAAATCCAATTAAGATCTGCAACTTGTTCTTGTACTATTAGAAATTCTAATTGCAGATGTGTACATTTGAATTCCTACTAGTTAAAATGCAGGTCCACGTATCCGTAATTAAATTCTGACTAGTAAAAAAAATAATTCAAGATATCTTTAATTTAATTATGACCAGTTATAATACAGATCTCTAAAATACAGTTGTCGATATCTAGAATTCTTATTTACCAGTAAGAATAACATTACTGATGTCTCAATGTAGATTTATAACCAGAATCCACTTTTGACTAGTAATAATGACATTTTATCTTTGTATATGTAAGATGCAGATATCTGTAATTATATTTTGACTAGTAATAATTAAGATATCTAAAATCGAAGTTAATAAAGCTTTACAGATATCTTCAATACTGTTACTGAGGTTTAAAATACAGTTTAAGAGATCTACAATTCTAACTAGTCATAAATACAGATAAAGTTTGTCAGTGGTTTCTTGAATACATAAAATTGTAATATTTGCATTTCATGCATATATGTGGAAAAAGATGTTATGCGTGCAGCGAGTCAGTGCAGGGCACAAAATGGAAGGCCATGGAGAGGGTAGAGGAAGATTCTTACTGATTTAAAGTATTGAATATGGTCATATGATCTCTCATATGAACTAATAAAAGTTTAACCAAATATGCTAAATCTAATTTTGCAAACCATGAAAAATATATTACTATATCTATTATTAGATTAACATGAAAGCCATAAAAACCCCTGCCAAATTTGCCAACTTTGCCAAGAGACGTGCCTAATCGACCAGTCTGCATTGTGCTAATGTCAGCGTTATTGAGTGCAAATACACTGCTGCATATGAGATAACATTGTTTTAATGTACACACTGAGTGACCACGGTTATAATCTCATTTGGCAAACTTAATGGTAGGAAATAGCCCTACAGCATGAGTGACTTTTGTTTTGAAAAGCAGTCTGAGGAATCTGTATGGAAGGTGTGACAGAAAAAAGAGGCGTGTTGTCTCCTTTAAATGAGTTCTCACTAGTAAGAAGTCAGTTCTAGACATCTGAAATTGAATTCATGACTAGTCAGAACACCAATTTCACCAGTCATAATCTGTCACTGAATTACCCTTTTACAGTATAGATCTGTAATATTTATTGCTGCTAGTAAAAAGGTCTATTTTGATATCTGTAAATACATTAAAGATATCTGCAATTCAGTTTTGACTAGTAATAATGCAATTTATACTAGTGAAAATATAAATTTCACTATTTAAAAGTAAATTACAGATATATACAATTCTATTTCCTACTAGTTACAATTATATTTTGACTAGCCAAAATTGCGTTTGTACTAGTAAAGACAGAGTTAGGCGTCACAGTCTTATCACTGGTGTGATTGTAGGCTAAAACAGCTTGCCATAGGAGTGAGCTACAGTCAAATGCCTAGCCCCGATAAGTGTTCAAACTAAGACACATAAGACACATTTTGTTTTGAACCTTAAATTAGATACGTAAGCGCTTTAGCTGCAGTTTACCAGAAAAAAAAGTTTATATTGTAATGCATGTCATGTAATTAAATGAGTGATTATGTCTTATGTTTTTGTATTTTATGCGCCATCAAAAGCAAGTGGCATGGCTAACGATTATTTGATTCCTGGGTCTCTGTTGAACTAGTAGCACACTATTTGGTCATAGAACACATTATTTTATGACCAATGTAATGTATTGCAGGGAGCTGTTTGAGATTTAAACTTGGAACAGGTAACTTCAAATGGAGCGGATCCGGTCTCGCAGCAGGTCTCATGAAAGGTCAGCAAGTAGGCAAGGAAGAACACGAAGACCAGAAAAGAAACGTCGAAAATCTAGCGCTTCATCTTCAAGCTCTAGCAGTTCTAGCCGAAGCCCGCAGAAGAAGCATTCTCATGTCTCCAGCAAGAGCAAGAGTACAGGTAGTCTGTTGTTGATGTCTGTTTCATGTGATTAAATACCACTTTTTTTAACACGTGTAAACAAAACAAAAAAATAGCGTTTTGAAGTTCCATTTCATTACTAAACCAGTCCATGAACCCAGCTTCCTCAAAAAGGAACCACAGAAGAATTCATCTGTGTCTTTTCAATAAATTGTAGTAGATCGATTACCGACGTAATTACAAATGCCAGTCCTGCGTTGTTGTGGGAAACAGATCCATAAAAAAGTTTTTTTCAGCTGATAACAAAGCTATGCTTTCATTGATTTGGCAAGAGCAATTTTCTTTACATTATTTGCAGATAAATGCATGTTACCATGCTTAAGAGTATGGTACTGGATGTTACCATGTTACCATGCTTAAGAGTATGGTACTGGTGTACTGGTGTAGTGATACTGGTGTACTTGTGTTCGCAATTGTGGTATATATTGTTTACAATGTATTTTCAAAAGTATCCAGACTCCCTTTAAATTAGCGAAGTAAGCTATTGCTGACACAGGTTTTCATTTGTGCATACCCAGATAACACCAACTCCAACTCCCTGTTGCCACTTAATTTCTGGATAAACCGGTGTCTACAAACTTACGGACATATAAGATTGGTTTAGGAGATAGAAGTTAAGCCTTATTTTAGACTAAATGATTATCAGTCATGATTCACTATTGGCCCTGCAGTTTATTCCAAGACTGCACTTCATCCATGTCTGGGGAAATCAACCCATAGTATATAGGTAACTGTACAAACATTATTTGCTCTTACTTTTTAAGTCCAACAAGTCAGCATGCATAAAATCTGTGCAGTTCTAAAGATACATATATTAGTACCACAATTGTCGGTGAGAAACAGAAACATTTAGTACAAGACAGAAAGACATTGTAGGAAACTGTAATTCGGTTCATGGCCTTACACACTTTAAATGTTTTCTGCTTAACTAAAAATAAATGTATTTGTATTTAGACAGGAGAACAGAAAAGAAAAAGCAAAAAAGAACGAGGAGTTCATCGTCATCTTCATCATCATCATCATCAAGCAGTTCGTCGTCTTCCTCCACTACATCCAGCGACGACGAGGAGGCCAAGAAGAAGAGAAAGCGCAGAAAGGCCAAAAAGCGACTCAAGAAAATGAAAGCAAAGGAAAAGAAGAAAGAGAAAAAGGAGAAAAAAAGACTAAAGAAGATGAAGAAGTTAGCAGCTAAAGCAGAGAAAGCAGCAAGTACACTTATGATTCCCGTTCCGTTATCAGTTCAAGTAGAAAAACCTCAGTCATACTTGGAGACCTGGCAAAATGATGATGCTACAGAACACGGTCCAGGTTTGTGAACCTTTTAAGCCTTGCTTAAGTACACTGCTCAAAAAAATTTAAGGAACACTTTGAAAACACATCGGATCTCAATGGGGAAAAAAATCATGCAGAATATCTTTTCTCATATGGGCTGGGTAATGTGTTAGGAACGAAAGCGGGGGGCGGGGCAGTCAATGGTATCAATTCCTTCATCCTCCAAGAACTGCCTGCATACTCTCGCCACATGAGGCTGGGTATTGTCGTGCACCAGGAGGAACCCAGGACTCACTGCACCAGCGTAGGGTCTGACAGTGGGTCCAAGGATTTCATCCCGATACCTAATAGCAGTCAGGGTGCCGTTGTCTAGCCTGTAGAGGTCTGTGCGTCCTTCCAGGGATATGCCTTCCCAGACCATCACTGACGCACCACCGAACTGGTCATGCTGAATGATGTTGCGGGCGGCATAACGTTCTCCACGGTGTCTCTAGACCCTGTCACGTCTGTCACATGTGCTCAGGTAAAACCTGCTCTCATCTGTGAAAAGCACAGGGCGCCAGTGGGGGATCTGCCAATTCCGGTGTTCTATGGTAAATGCCAATCGAGCTCTACGGTGCTGGGCAGTGAGCACAGGGCCCACTACAGTCTCAGGCCACCCTCATGAAGCCTGTTTCTGATTGTTTGGCCTGCTGGAGTTCATTTTGTAGGGCTCTGGGAATGCTCATCCTGTTCCTCTGTGCACAAAGGAGCAGATACCGGTCCTGCTGAGGGGTTAAGGACCTTCTACGGCCTTGTCCAGCTCTGCTAGAGTAACACCCTGTCTCCTGGAATCTCCACCATACTCTTAAGACTGTGCTGGGAGACACAGCAAACCTTCTGGCAGTGGCACGTATTGATGTGCCGTCCTGCAGGAGGTGGACTACCTGTGCAACCTCTGTAGAGTCCAGGTACCGTACTAGTAGTGACGCTGACCCAAGCCAACTGCAAAACTAGTGAAAAATCAGTCAGAAAAGATGAGGAGGGACAAAATGTCAATGACCTCCACCTTTTAAACCATTCCTGTTCTGGGGGTCATCTTATCGTTGCTCCTCTAGTGCACCTGTTGTTAATTTCGTTAACACCAAAGCAGCTGAAACTGATTGACAACCCCCCTACTACTTAACTGACCAGATCAATATCCCAGAAGTTGAACTGAGTTGATGGTATACTCTGATTAAAAACTGTTCCCTTTATTTTTTTGAGCAGTGTATATTTGGGTATATAGTTATATATATATATATATAGTGACCAGAAGACAACCTTTTATAGTACTTCACATTACAAAGAAAATGCAGTTACCAGTATATAGGGTACGCCTACTTCATGCTTAGGATTATTAACCATTTGCACAGATACACCTAGGAGTGGGCAGTATGACAATATCTAATGTTGTTGTGATTAATTGCATCATATTTTGTTATAATATGCTTTTCTGAGCATATAGTGGATATGCCCAAAGAGTACTGACCAACTACACGTGTCATTACAAAGAGAGCATAATTGGTCCTGTTTGACTGGATTTAGTGCAGTGCAGTCTGTGAAACATTGCATAATATTCTATCCATAGTATGTATCTGCATTGCAGGGGTTTTTGAACTCCTCGGTGGCAGAGTAGTCTGGAAACCAGTGAATGGTGGTGATGATGGAACAGAAAAAAAGAGCTGTAACCTCTACACATACAGATGTACCAACAAGGAAGATGTGTCTAATTAAAATAGTCTGAAGTGGTTTAGGGCGGTCACTATACAATGTTTAAAACCCCAGCAACACTGCTGTGTCTGATGCACTTGTCCCAGCACAATGTTAGTATCGCTGCTGGGTTGAAAATGATCCATCACACAGATGTAATTCTACGCTTGCAAAGGGTACCTACCTTTATGGTGGGTGATTTACAGCTCTGTTCTCCTTTTATTCTTGTCAGTGATGACCGATGAGCAGAAGGCTTGTTTTTCCACTAAGAGGCCTTTGACAAAGGAGGAGTATGAAGCCAGACAGAGTGTCATTCGTCGGGTCCTTGACCCTGAGACAGGGCGGACCAGGTGTGCACCCCATTCCAAGACAAGAAATTACTATATATTAAATAGATAAGTACAGTGACTCATTGTTTATGCAGGTCATTCACTGTGATCTGTATTTATTCACAGGCTTATAAGGGGAGATGGAGAAGTTTTGGAAGAGATTGTCAGCAAGGAGCGGCACAAAGACATCAATAAGGTATACCGCATAACAGTTTATGTGTTATGCTGTTGGCTACATGTCTTACTGCATATATGCACTTCAGATTAAATACACGCAATGTCTTTTGACTTTGTACTTGTATTCATGAACAAAACGTATATATGCAGAACCGTAACAAAACAAAATAAAAGGGGAAAAAAGTATTGACAAAAGTCATGGCAAATTAATAACAGTATTGCCTTTTTGGAAATTCTTTGCAAAGCCAGAATGTGTATGGTTAGAATCAATTAGGCTTTTTCCAGAATGGTGGCTTCATTTTGGTGCATTTCTCTTGGCAGACCATCTTTTAAACGCATTTAGGTCAAGATATTGGCTATATATTTTGGCTGTATGTTTGGGATAGTGTTATCAAAACTTCCATTTTCTGCCCATGTTCAGTTTCTTTGTCAGTAACATTAAATCACCCTCTATTAAGTCCTGGTACATTACCACATTTGTGTTTCCTCCTATGACATGTAGTGCCAACAGGGTTTGTAGAGAAGTAGCCTGCTGAATGAAGAGTATTTTTGTTTCTGCCTGCCAGAGTAAATTGTCCCAAAAAAGTTCTGATTTGTGTAAATGCTAACCTCATAGCAGAGGAGTTTTGTGTAGGGTTTAGGAACAGAGATGGTTACAGTTCAGTCCATTGCTTATTGTTCTCTGAGGACTGTTCTGCCTGCTGCTTTCAGGCATCCTGCAACTAATTTTGTGTCTTAACTATGTCTTAACGTTTGAACACCATTTAATCAGTCCTTGTGGCATCTCACATGGAGCTTTGACTTAAAACTGAATATTTAGCTCAATTCGTAGAAAATATCCCCATTAAACCTAAAATACAGAGATATGATTTTCGGTCTATATTGCCCAGTCCTATGATTAGTTGTGGTTCCATGAACTTTCCACTTGAATATTTTTAAACCATGTACTGACAGGCATGTTTAAGTATTTGCTATGGCTCTGTAGTATTCAGTAATGTTGTCCATGAGAACTGTTGGATGCTCCTTCACTTTCACCATGATTGGTATATTTTGGATATTTTTATAATTAATATAATAATAATTAATAATAATATATGATTATGGCAACATTTTATCACATGAAATTTATTTGCAGCATTAATATATAAAACTGTAAAGATGTTTTGTATGTAACCATTACATATATCTACATGTTAATATAGTGTGTGAATACTTTTTTTCCCCCCTTATTAATTGTTGCACTCATTTCCTCTCACTTTATATAAAATACAACTTTGCATAAATGTACTCTGAAACTGATGTGGAATTATCTACCAACAGCAAGCCACTAAGGGAGATGGTTGTGCATTCCAGAAGAGACTAGGGATCAAAAGGTAGAGGAGCAACAGATCCATGTAAATGGACTCAAGCCTGAACCCTAAGGAAACTTCAAAGCACAGTCATTGTCATCATAATTATGATAGTTGTCCTTTAATTTCTAGTGATTTCAATCCTCAGAACAAAAGGTGTCCTCTCAATGTATTGTTATTTGAGGTTATTGGCATATAAAAATTCAATCACATTAAGAAAGCTTCAAATATTATGTCGTTTATATGACACAAGATTGTATTCAGAATTTGGTCATTTGGTTGATTTAATCCATAAATTAATCCATAATCCATAAATACATATATTTGTATGTGTTTATTTTAGATAAATATGACTAGATGTTATGACCACAGACTATGATCAGATGTTTGTCATAACAATAGATGTATTCAATCCAATAAAACAAATAACACAAACAAGTTGTTTGTATATTTCTTGGACAAACTGATCCAGCAATTAATGTCTTTGTTGTTAAATGTCTAAAGCCAAACAGTTCCTGTATCTGTTAATCAGCCCTGCACTTTGACTTGGAGGAATCTTGGCCTGTACCCTCTTACAGCTGCTTCAGTAATGTGGATTGACTTTCTTGTATGTTCTTGTACGTAGGTTCTGCCCCAACTTTCTTGTAGATTAAGATTATAGAGTTTGAATCAGACATTCCAAAATGCTTCAATCACTTTTGTAAACTAACTGATATTGCTGAAGTCGTTGTCTTTCTGCAAGACCCGCCTTCTGTTAACGTCCAGTTCATGGATAGATACCCCAACATTCTTTAGTAGAAGTTCTTCATAGTGAGATTAAACACTGGGCACTATGCTCATAGCAAGGCAGTGTGAATTATTGGGTGTTTGAATGAGACATGGTAGTGCGTGCCAGACAGATGAGACATTCCTTTTCCGAAGCTGTGCAGGCATGTCACATTCCTCAATCCACAGGTTCACATAGTTACATGTTACAACCCACAGTAACCAACAGACGAGTGACAGAAATCGCATTCACATTCAATGCAGAAAGCCCTACACGCATATCCCACGGGTCAGTGCATTGTCCTTTTCCTTTCATATAGGAGCAGAAGACCCACTAGACTGCCTTTGTTAGCACCATGACACTGGACATAGCGCCTCACCTGGGCTCATGAGGGTGCTAAATGGACCATAGAGAACTGGCAATATGGGGCTTTGTTCGATTTATTTGTTTCAGGCTAGTGGTGAGGTTTATGTGGCACAGACCTCATGAAGCAAAGGACTCCAGTTGTCAACAAGGCTCTGAGCAGGCTGATGATGGTTCCATACTGGTGTGAATTGTGTTCTCATGGGATAGTTTTGGTCTAGTGGTCCACGTAAACATGGCATTGATCGGTGCCTGCTATGTTTCATTGTTTGGTGACCATTTGCAGCCCTTCATGAACTTCATGTACCCCCACCCTGATGGGATATACCAATAGGAAAATACACCATGGCATCGGGCTCAAGTTGTCGAGAAATTGGTTCGGGAAGCATTCTGGAGAGTTCAGACAGAGGCATATTTGGCCAAAATGAGCCCAAGCGAGGCATTCTATCATGCCTTGTTCCAACTCTGATAATTCACGTTGCCTTGCTATGAGAATGCTGGTCAGTGTTCATCCTCACTCACATGATGACACTTTACAACATTACACGCTACCCTGCGGTAATGCCACTTCATAATCAATTTACATTAAGGCTGTCCAATGACTTTTGGTATGTCAATGTAAAAGAGTTCTTCTATTCTATGTTCATATTTGTAATAATATATTCATAATTTATTAAAAAATAATTTAATAAATTGAACTGATTTCAGGATGCACTCAATGTGCATGTCAGTGACAAAACTGGTAACAGGAACCAAACTGTATTTAGAAATACTGACTGCAAGGATAGATGCAAACTGTCAATTCCAAACAAGACATCAGATATATGCCGAATGTCAATGGACTTGGTTTATTTACAAATGCACCATCAATATACTGTACAGATCAGAAGCTTGTCCTTTTTTTTTTTTACATTTTTTCTGTGCCAATAAAACACAACATTGAAAGTTGGTTACTGTGACAAAGAAGGAATTTTTTGTTAAAAGTTTCAGCCTTTTTGTTAAAAAAAAAATCTTTGAAGTCCTCCGATAATAATGAACTAAATGAGTACTTTGTTTTTGTGCCTAAGAGATGCATAATTAAGTAATGGGATTTCGGGTAAAGAGGCACTTTGGTTTTAAGACTGTGAGTTATACCTGATCTGACACAACCATGTCCTGAAATAGATGTGCTATTTTTACAAAAGACTCTAATATTTGTAGAACTAGGCCAAGTGAAAAAGAAGGCTCAGGGATGAAAAGTCTTGGCAATTACACAATTAATTAAATGACTGTAAATGTGTAAATTGAAACAAAACTATGAATTGTTCATTTTAATCTACTGTAATCAAGAATGAACTAAAAATAAACAGGAGGAAGTTTTTCAGTGCCTAAGCTTTCAATAAGAGCTAAATATCTTGTAACATGATTTGCTCAAACGCTATTGAGTGAATATTTAACGCACTGCTAATAGAACCTCTGAGAGCTGAGCTTTTTAGAGTTTCAGTTGTCAGTGGGAAATGATTGACTAATTCATACAAGAAGAAAACAGATTACAAATATCTGGCACTTCAGCAAAAATGTAAACCCCTTTATTCCATCGAAATGGTTTTTAATCCCATCTGAAGGGCCTGCACGGTTTAGGAATTTCCTTGCTTAAACCTGATTTAACTTAGCAGTCAATTACCAGTCCTATTTGGTCTAGGCCAGGAAAATCACCAAACTGTGTTGGACTCCAGTCCTCAGTATTAGACCAACACTTGAATGGTACAGCAATATTTGAGTTCACATTTACAGTATTTCAGCATCGTGGATCTCATATGACCCATCAACTTTTAAAAAACGATGTACATAAACAACCTTACTATCCCCAAATCCAACATTAAATACATTTACAGTTTTTACATTATCTACACAATATTGACCATTTTTATTATTTGTGAACATGTAAAATGGTGCTATATAAACTTCTCACTATATGCAGTATAACATCAAAGCACATCCAACGCCTTGTGTGCAGCCAATGAAAAGTTCTACAAAGATATTGTGACAACTTAAAAAACTTGGAGCAAGCCTTTGATGACACCAGCGTACTTCTATGGCATGAAAGAGCAAAGCGACATCAAAAATATTCTACCAGCTGAAAGATAAATACAATCTATTATTCACTAATAATTGCATATAAATATATATTGGGAATAAATTTACCACATGGTGTAGCAAAAACAAATGACTCTCTTGAACAAAGAAGCAGAAACTCTCAATAAAATCATTTTTTTTAAAAACAATCATAATTAATCATAAACTCATAACTTGATATGGCCCAAAAATAGATATGATACCAGTGTTGACCGCTTTGTACATCAATGTACATATGCCACTTCATAATTATATAGTCTTATTGTGCATATTAACTCACACTGTCAAATGATCTCCCCTACAGGACAATCTACAACAGAACACCAGCTTTACATGGTAAAACTGATTGTTTAAAGCTAAAATAGTCCAATCAGAAAACATTAAAAATAAACATTACTCCTAAAATTCTTTCTTAATCCCTCTTATTTGCTTCTCTCTCTCTCTCTCTCTCTCTCTCTCACACACACACACACACACACACACACAAACACAAATAGGGGCAGTCAACAATCTCGCATACTTGACAAAGAGGAGTTTACAAAAATCAGTGTACACTAATTTGGATAACCCTACGTTTAACAATAAAAAATTGTTCAGAAGTCAAAGTGTCAGGGGGGAAGCTATCAGTCTTGTCAAGGTTTGAGGTTTTAGGTGAGATATAATGAACATCATCATTTGTAAATGATCTTAATTTTACAGTGCATTGTGAATATGTTACACTCTAAGCAATAAGTAACCAGGTCTCCGCTGTCCGTCTGTCATCTTTGAACCCCTCAGCTTAAATGAAAGCCCAATAGCCCGTTGGAGTCCAGTGGACTGCATAACCACTGTCTCTGTTCATGCTGGATTTATTTGATGCATTTCTGTGTAGCACCATAGGGGTCTACTGTTGTTCATTTGCCACTTTTGATCTTGGCCCGCTCCATTCAGTCCTTGTGTGTCATGAGCCACTGTAGGCAGCTCTTAACGAATACTCCAGCGTTTTTCGGTTTTCAGTCTAATCTTTATAACCATATGGTCAATTACAGTGAACAACAATTTTTAACATTTTAATTTGAATCCCCAGAATAAACTTTTAAAAGAAGCCATAATCATGCTGCTCAAATCTGTCAATGCTTATGTGAAACACAGAATTTCGTAGAAGATTTTCACAAAATATTCACTTAAGTGTTACTACCGTCACAGGCTTTGCCAAATTAGGCATGGATGCCAGAAAACCCTAGAGAAAGAAAAGGTAACTAGAACTGCTTTTTAATTCATTAATATGGCATATAGAGATTGGCTGAAAACAGTGAAATAATATTTAGCTTGAAACCTAAATTAGGCTTCCCTTTATATGTCCAATATTATTACAGTCTGTCCACTTTATTTGTCTTTATCACCCCATCCCTCTATTTCCCAGCTCCTCCCAGCACCCAATTTGTATCCTTTCTTTAGCTTTTTGGGTGGAAAGGGCGTGACTCTAGCTTGGAAGTGCTGCTACGCCCCCAGCAGCCGGCTGCCAGGCTCATACTGCGCTGGGCCTGGCCACGCTCTGGCCGTTCCGTGTGCATTCGTTCACCGTCTGACTGGCTCTGTGTGCGCTCTGGCTTCACGTGGACACTGGTGGGTGAGCTGGGCGCCGGCTGTGAGGACATGCTGCGTAGGACGTGGTTGCGCTTGCGCAGGAAGTCTGAACTGGCTCCTAAGCCGAAGCTAGCCTTGCGAAGGATCATGCGTGTGCTGCTGGCTTTGGCCGGACGAGAACGCTGTGTGTACTCGAGCTGAGAGAGGTGGGCCGCGTAGCCGTCTGTTANGCGCGTTTGAGACTTTGCAGCGCGTTCGGTTAATGGTTTGCAAGCGGTCTCATTTTGATGCTTGTGTTTTCAGATCTTGCAGCGCGTTTGGCTAATGTTGTGCAAGTCGTGTCATTTTGATGCTTGTGTTTGAGACTTTGCAGCGCGTTTTTAACTTGCAGTGCGTTGGGCTTTCTCGGCCACCGTAGTGTTGTGTTTGAAGTGTGTGTCACATTCACTCAGTCACACTATTTTAAAAATAATTTACTGTTGTTCATATCGTCATCGGGATATCCGACAGCTTCGTTGTATGTTACATTTGATGTCAATATTGCAAATAAAAAAGCCTAAATGCAAAGCAGTAGCCAAGTACCTGGCACTGATGCTGCATCTTCTTGGAGGGTCGACCAACAATGTAGATCTGAGAAGGAGACAGGCCGATGGAGGTGTATACAGAGACATCTTTGGTGGAGCCGTAACCTGCACAAGCTTTCATTTGAGCCTGTACAGAAAAAAGTAGGGTTACATGAAATCTATTTATTCACAAAACCAGACACCAGTTATGCTTAAACTTTTTTTTTCATTCGCTTATCTATTTCAAAGACTTTATGCATAATAGATTCATGTGCACTCTTACTTTTAAATATGCCAAAAACCGAGAATCTAATAATTTAATAATCTGGTCATGTTTCGTGGGATGAACATCCTGCAAATTGTGTCAATATGCCTTAATCTGTTTTTTTAGCTATCACTGTAGGTCCCCATGCTCTTCTGTTAAAGGCAGACATATTTGATTATTGATGATTTTCTGTATAAGAAACAAGTTGGATGCAATTATAAACGTTTATCAGCTGCTACTGCTTGTTACACACCTCAGTGATGAGTGACTTAAGGAAGTTAGCCTTGTGTCTAAGTGGGTCGTGGACGAGGCCATCGCAGAAAGATACTATGCCATGAGGGAAGTTGTGCTGAGACAGCCAAGCCACCACTCGCTGCTTCTGCATATCTGGTCGACCTGTCACGTAAATGATCAGATAACCCAGGTCCTGCCAGTGTCTGCAAACAGGAACATGAGAAAGCAGAAGCCAAGGCAATGAACAAAACGCAAACAGAAAATAGGAGGTAAGTGTGTAAATGAAGGGCCAGAGACATACTGTTCAGTTTTAACATGTGTACATACACCTGCAGGATTCACCAATAAAGTGAGAAGCTGGGGGTGCCTAGAGTGTAAGAAACATATAAAATACTTTGCTGTGCCTAATAAGTTTCAATGATTATTAATAATTACATGTACTTATTTGACTGCTGAACTTCCACCCTGATGATGCATACTATACCTCTCACAACCCAAAAAAGTTGGGAAGCTGTGCAAAATGCAAATAAAAACAGAATGCAATGAAGTGCAAACCTTTTAAAATATATATATGTAATTGAAAGACAACATATCAAATGCTGAAACTGAGAAATTATACATATAACATGAAAATATATATTTCCAATAAACAATCAAATTTTTCAGTTTCAACATTTGATATATTGTCTTTGTACTTTTTTGTAATTAAATGTAGGGTTTAAATGGTTTGTACATCATTTTAGTGACCAGGTTATACTTTGCCTTCCTATTCATGTGGCCCTGATGCCTTAAAAGAACCTCATGCAATCATTATGGTGATCACGATTCAGAATAATTAAAATAGAACCTCATATAATTCTGTGAGAGACTTTTTGGTGTTCAAAAATGTTGTCACTTTTCTGTTCACAATGGTTTGACTTATTTGCTTTGTAAGGGGGAGAGTGTAGAGTATAACTGCGAATGACAAAATCTTCAAAAGGTCTTTTGTGTGAGTGTAAGTGTAAGCAAAGTGTAAGCAAATTTAGAATTTCTATTAATGTCAAATAAACTTGGTATGATATTTCTAACAAGGTCTTATTTGCATTTACACTGTACAATACAGCCTTACCTGACCACGTCCACTGCACCTGCTCGGACTTTAGGATCACTGCCCATGATGGACACGCTAGCAGCGAAAGAGCCGTCGATGCTGAACACCACAAACTCAGTACCAGGAGGGAGAACTGTCAGATGACTATCAGCAAAGGTGTGGTCACCTCTGTATAAAAAAACAAAACAAAATAGATGCTGTCTGTGAATATGACAGCATAGCTTCACTCTCGGAAAAAACAAACGAGTACTACACTGCCACTGGGCTTGTACCCTAAAGGGTATGTCTTCAGTATAGTTAATTAATATAACTGTACCACATTGCAATTATACAGTATATACACCCTGTCCTTACTCCAGTCTGTTTATTTTATTTTTCTATCTAAAAACATTGGTTTATGCATATAAATATGTTTCCTGAGGAAAAAAAAAACTTTCTTAAGGTACATAGTTGGACATAAAAACTATTATTGAACCTTTGAGAGTACAGTTACATTATACCTTTGTGTAGGACTGTGCTTTGGTTAATATGAGAAGTAATATATTATGATTAATAAAAATTCAGTGTCTCTCTGATAGGATGTGTAGTAAGTACATACCCTGAACCCTGGCTCAGGAAGGCACACAATTGCTCTGCTGGCAAGTAATGTTACATTCCTTCCAATTTTATTATGTCACTCTGGCAATGCACACTTACTTTTATCCATTATTGCAGCAGACACATGCGATGCCAATAAAACAGCTCTATCATAAATGCTTTAGGTACTATGAGTAACTCTGCTTTGAGTAAACACAATTCCCCAAAAAAAACCCTCAAATATCAGATCAACCCTTTCCTTGTAGGAGACCTGGTAGAAAAAACAAAGGTCCAAATGAGATCAAAACAATAGGTCTACTGGAACAACATCCTTCCTTCATCCTTCATGTGACTCTTCAGTGTATTAGATTCTTCTCCTGCCAACTAACCTATGCTGTCACCCACACTGTCTACCACATTGTTGTCCCGAAGAGACTTCAGAATGAGTTGGAGAAACTCATTCAAGGCCAGATTCACAGCTCTTTACACTAATTACCTACTGGCATAAGCCTCATTGAAATATAGATTTAACAAGGTATGATTTCTAGAGACCTCTGCTGTTAAAGGCCGGAATCTGGTGACCTTTAAATTAACATAAATCTTTGGTGCTCATTCAATGATTACAAATCACACAATGCACTTACAAATCACACAGCAATGGTAGATCTTAAAATTGGGGTAGGGTTGCAAATGGAGAATAGAGCCTGACCAGTGTATATGGATTGGCTTACTTTTTTGGCCGCAGAATTGCCAAAAATCTCTAACTCTTGATAGGGCAAAGCCATGGACAGTTGTTTCACTGGTAAACCCAACATAACTGAGGTTATTTAACCATATTTCAGCCATAAAAGCCAAATTAGTGAATATTTAAACATAAAATAACTACATTGTTAGAATAACAAAAACATGAAAAATGTGACCAGACCTAACCTAATAAAAAAAATAATAAAAAGCATAACCAGTTTTAACCAATCTGCTTTTATCAGTATCTGCCACATTATTTTCATTAATCGGCTGGGCCCTAAAAGAGACATTTACATTTATGGCATTTAGCTGACGCTCTTATCCAGAGCGACTTACAAGGTTAATCATATTACAGGTAGGCCAATGTAGTGTTAGGAGTCTTGCCCAAGGACTCTTATTGGTGTAGCACAGCATAGTCATCCAGACCGGGATTCGAACGCCAATCTCCCACATGTGGTGGTGGATCCCTGGTGGGTAGTGGTGTTACCCGCTGAGCTACACCAACCACCCAACACCTGAATCACTAATCTCTCGTATTCTCAAACCTACTCCAGTTACCCCATACACTTTTCCCTAGGGCCTGCTCTTAAGAGATATATTAAAGCAAACTTCTTTCTCATGTAAACTGGTAAAATAAATGTTTACGTTTTATAAATAAAGGTATCACCAAACACCAAGTTTATGATCTTAAATAAGCATTTTACCTGACTACCATCTTAATTGGGTAGACTCCAACACCAAGTCGCTTGCCATCTGGCTCTGGAATAGTGTAAAAGATGCGGCCACTGCTGTTGGTCACCTCTGTACAAAGATATTCCCACTCCCCTGAAGGTGGCTGGGTCATAATATGTATATCCACCTATACACACATACACACACAATCGAGCAATCAAATTCTACCTATTCAGCCTTGCTGCAATTATTTAACAGGAGGTGTTACAAATCCTTGAGTGAATACATAAATCAATACAAAAACAAATTTTGCACTAGTCTTCAGTTCTTCATCCTGATTGATGCTGAAAGTTTTAATCAACAAATTCCTGACAGCCATCTAAAATACTGTCTGTATGACTACAAAACAACTTATTGTCTTTGGTAGAATTGTTTAATGAGATTTTGTAGTAGTGCATTGTCAATGGCAAATCACTAATAAGTGATCTTTCACTTGTACATTTAAATAAAACTACACAGAGAGTACTCCTACTAATTTTTGTCAGCTGAGCAGAGTTTTGAAATTCATTTTCACATGGTTCAACAGCTTACCTTCTCACCAGCCAAGGTCACCATATCCAGTGGTCCATACATGAAACGACCTGTCACAACCTTCTGAGCCTCTTCGGTGAAAACTGCATCATTTACTCTATGATTGGCCGTCATATTCTGTCAATCAAACGAAAATATTAATTAAAGTCCATTATGCAGATGACATTAACCCAATTATCACTGATACAACACTTGCTGCTACCCACACCAACTCTCAGTTTACTGCCAAATAACCTTTCCTGACATAAGCACACCCCTTCACAGAATCTGGGATGGATATTGGTAAAAGAACTACCTTTGCTATTGCAGTTATCCATTAAAAAATGGAAACAGCTAAACTATTTTTGATTTGGCATCACTTTCCTCTGAGCTACTCACTCGGATTTTAACATGAGTTCTCTTCCTCAGCCATTTCTCCCGTGGCTTAGAAGGTGTAAATTCTGACACTTCTCTGCCATCCAACTCCAAAATACTGGAACTGTCATGCCTCATAACCTTGGGTGGAAAAAAGGGTGTTGGATAAGCATGTGATTACAATTTACTGCATTTTCATACACAGTCCACATGGTAATACAGTGGTGTAGAACTACAATTTACATACAATCAGTAAATTAGCAAGGATTAAACAAACTGATAAAGCGATTAGTATATTCGTATTAGTATGTGATAGCCTTTTACGAAAGAAGAGTCAGTATTGTTCCCCACAGCATTGATGCCTTCAGACGATTAAAACAAAACAGCCAAGCTACTTTGAGACCACATATTCTCAATAGGGTTTAAACAGGAGACTGACCACACCAATACCATTAGTAAAAACTATTAGTACTGAACATTTGAGTTCCATATGTACTTAAACTTAAACACTGCAATGCAAAGGATGGTGTACTAGTACTAACTGTCTTTATCCTTTAATAACTGTATTTCTACACAACATTATTCATGGTAAGCTGTTTGTGATATACAGGTAAGGATTACAAATGTTAAAATGTTATTACATTAGCAACTGGCTAACCTAGGCATTACTCAATTTCCTGAGATACAGCAAAGTAATTTGTCATTTAGTGGTATGTTTAATTGCATGTTTAGTGCAAAAGGTTAGTGTTTGATTTGAAACTATACTACCTTCCTTACAGCCAAGCTCTAGGTCATGAAGCAGTTAGCCTGCAATAATGTTCTGTTCAACCCCAGTTTGATCTCACCTGTCTCAACAAGAAGGACACAACATCTGTGGACTCCCAGTATGAGGCATGGAAAAGATGGGGCAATGCCACAGTGGGGAAAGCTGTCAGGGCATCAGGGCAGTAAAGTGCGAAGTCCAGCCGCTTAGTGCCCCACCAGCGGGCAGCAACTATTAAAAGGGTAAATGTCATTTAGGCTTAGACCAGAACAATGTCGAATAAGAAGCGAGACAGGAAAAACAGTAGTCGTGTCATTAATAATTAATTCATATATAATCATACATAATATATATATAATACATAATCATACACAGTTTGGTATGATAAATGATAAAATACAGCTGCTGCTATTAAAGTATTGTTACTATATCTTAGAAATACAACTAATACAAAACAAACAAACTGAAAGAAAAGTAACTAAGTATGTTAGTATTATGGACCAATTTCACATTTGTAAACAATGGAGCTACATAAGCGTTGAATTAAAGAACTGTACATTAAGTATTCAGCAATTCCCAGGATGATCATTATTATTATTATCATTATTATTATTATATACTCATCGTCAAAAAATGAATAAATAAATAAATAGTTTACCCAGAAGGAATAGAATAGAACTTTGACATGTGAAAGATTCAAGTTTCACTCTCAGCCGTGCATGCGACAAATTGCAAGAATGGGAGTTATCGCTGTACCTGACTGACTATACAAGGTTGTCCTGTTGCATGGGCTCTACATTTACTTAGACTTGTGCTGTTGTGTTAGTAGCACCCTTTGCAAGCAAAGTGGAGTTTGCATCGTAGGGCCCCGAGAAATGGGATTTGTTTTATCAGTTTGTTGCACGCCATACGGGGTCTGCAGATATGACCATAACACGCTGCTAGTGGCAGTGGATAGAAGAAGGCACGCACCAGCAAACTGAAAGGTTCTGAGAGACCTACACAAAGCAAGGAGAAGGAGAACTGACAGATTGTCCAACATGTGCAGAGTGACCCAACAGCCACGATTGCGGACATTCAGCAGGCAGTGAGTCTCTCTATGAGTCATCCAGTTAGTGTCAGCACCATTGGCAAATGGCTGCACAATGCAGTACTACATGCACACAGACCGTTACAACGACTGCCCTTAACATCACACCAACACTGCCAAAGACTGCAATGGTGTTGTGCCAGACTGTCATTGACTGGCAGCAAGTCATCTTCAGTGACGGGTCACGCTTTTGTCTTGGTGGAGACGACTAGTGAACCGTGGTCAGCACCAAGATGAACGATTTGTTGTCATATGTCACACGTCCAGAAGGCCTGGTGTCACTCCACCTCCACCCCTACCGCAAAATCTGCAGGAACTGTGTAAGAATATTCAAGCTGCATGGGATGGATTATCGCAAGACATTACCCTCTACAACTCCATGCCAAGACTCTGGGATGTTACAATAGCAAACATGGCGGCCTGACGCCATACTAGGAGACAATTGTCCTGTATGTGTAGCTCAATAAGTATTGCCCGTATCAGTCTCATTTTTTTTAAATATTTATTTTTCCTGGTAACCTTTATATTCTTTCCGAATAGCATTTCAATTCAACACTTACTTCTGGTTGCATATATTTTTTGACAATGAGTGTATATATTTTTTTGTACTATTATTATTTACTATGGGGGCTGTGTTCAGAGTGGTTCACTTGAATTCAAATAATACAAAAATGGCTGGTGCACTACTTCTTGGGTAGGGGACGATTTTAAACTCAGCTAGCCAGTCCTATGAAAACTAGCCTTTTGTCCGTTGTAACAAAGTTTTTTAAATCTAAGTAATTCACATACTATAAAAAATCTCTAAAATGGTAACTGCTGAGACTATCACATTGATACTGGTAAAACATTGTTATTTAAGTATCTGAATTTAAGTGAAACATTCTCCTGCCCAAAATCCAATCTGTATGAAATGGGTCCATTTGAGAAGGAGTTAGAAAGAACATCTTTAAATCAGATTTTGAATTAACATTGTAAATCAGTGTTGGTTACTATAGGATTCTAAAAGACAGCTGGAGATTAGTTGAAAGGCAATAAATGAATACACATTGCTTAGCATTCAAAATATCAGTGACACAAGGTAAGAAAACATATTTACCAGTCACAGGAATTTACTAATAACAGTAACAGTAATTGGTGTAATAACAATAATCTGGAGTAAGTAAAATCACAATGATGGCCGAGTGGAAATTTTCACAAACATTCATTTGATATTAAGTTATTTACAAATTGAACCCGAGAGAAAGCAGGACTTGAGAAGGCAACAAGAAAGACAGCTGTGGAAAACCCCAGATGTATTAGCAACGTTTCAGAATGAAGGTTTAGGTGAGTTCTTCGTGACCATTGTTTAATAGGACCATCATTAAAATAACACAAACTACAATGCCTAGATGATATGGGACCTATTTTGCTTATTTTCAGTGCTTCATACGCTTCACTTTTCCCAAAACACAATATTTTTCTCATACTGTACGTCTGTACGCACCCTCTGTCTGAAACGCTCTGTTATTCCTACAAAGGCGTTGGTTCTGCCTTATCCATTTGAGCCACAGCCCTATCCTAAGAGGTAAAAAGTACATGGACTACAAGGATTGTGTTATGAGATGACGTTACCTTGTAACAGAGTAAAGGGCTGCAATTTCAACAAGATGTTTCAGGCAGGTGAGAAAAGTAGTTGTATAAACCACATACATGGGCGGACAGCTACCTAACACACTAAAAATAAAAATGGGAAAGCATAATAGGTCCCCTTTAATGACAAAGGACAATATGAAGAGGCTTTGGTCTTCAATAGCTTCACATGATGGCTTATATTACCTCAATTTAGCAGCAAGACCTGCTTATTCGTCATCGATAAACTACATACAGTCAGATCGGAAAATACTGGAAATATTTTAGCTACCACAGCATATTGGAGATGAATTAAATCATGAATATTAGCACGAAAGTGTTTGCCATTCCTAAAACATACACTCAAATTGAATATATATAACCACACATTAAACCTGAAAGTCTGCACTATGAGCCCATCCATTATTTAATTTCAACTCCTGTATGCCATGGTAGACAGTGAAAATTGGTTGAAGTCCAGACTCTGGATAACTGTGGAAATTAATTATTTGCATTTGGATTGCCCTATACAATGATCATGAAGGTTTGGAGATAAAACAGAGGTTTGTTAAGATTGCCAGGTTTAGGACAGAAGATGAGGGCCAGTGGTAGCTGTGGTCCAGTGTTGAATACCTTCTTCAATGTCCGGTTGTGAATCCATAGAAACCAGATCACACATGGCAAAATCCAAGGAAGCTGTGTTGGTACGCTGAAAACCCAATGGAGAACATGGACCTGCCTCAGCATCTGGTTCTAGATCAGGATCAGGTGCTGGCAAGAAGACACTCTTATCTTTTCTATGTGCCTTAGGAGAAGGGCTTCTTGGGAAGAACTTTTGAGACGTCAGGGCGAGTTGGGCCAAAAGGCTGGATTTTTTGGTTTTATTAACTTGACTTGTCTTTGCTATGACAAAAGACATTAGACAGCTTGAATTAATAATGATTTTTAAAAATACATACTTAAATAAATTTGTTAGTAAATCTACGTCTCTAACCTATTTACCAACTGATCTCGCATTAAAAAGGATCAAGATATGAATTTATATAATTCATTAAAAATAGTTTTGACATTGAAAAAGAACAAGCTAGGCCACTTGGATGAAATAAAATGCAATGACTTTTTGCATGGACTGCATGCACCTTCTTGTGCATTTACATTTAAACAAGACAATGAACATAGAACACTGAACTAAACCTCAGGTTCCTCCTTAACTTCCTCAACTGCTTCTATGTACATTCTGTTCAGTCTTGCTGAACTGCTACAAGTAAATGCATGTGTTGTAAAGGGCATGTGTGAAAGAAAGGGCTTTATGTGACTGCAAATGAGTGAGAGACAGTGAGAGAGAGAGAGAGAGAGAGAGAGAGAGAGAGAGCCAACAGGGCATGAGTAGGACACACTTACTGTTGGCTATGTTGGAGGCAGTGTAACTGTCTGCCATCCCTGAGACCTGGCTGGCAATGCTGACCTCACTGGCCCGCCGCACTGGGCCCCGGCACTGGGGGGCCGTTATGGGGGAGGAGGGGTACGAACTGTCCATGAAGACACCACCATGAGACTGAACAACATCCGCTAGTGAGCCGAAAGAGAGCCCATTAGACATATGACCTCAGAGACTTCGGAAAAAACTCACACTCACATACACATACACATGATGAAGAGATGGACAGGGTATAGTATATGGTGAATGTGGCATTGTAATAGGTTTGTGATTAATTATTAATTAATATTTGTGGTAAGTAATGTTACTCCTGAAGTTAGTTACCCTGTAAACTGACATGTATGCCTTCTGAAGACTTTATCCAAATCATTATTTTGCCAGTAATGTTTTGCAATTGTAATATTTAGGCAGATAAATCAGTATAGGATTGTTTATTGTTTATTTTAATATGTTTTAAGTTTTTGAATTTATAATGTCTGGATTAAAAATAAAGCACTACTTAAATCTTTTTTGAAACTTTGTATTCTTTACTTATGTCTAATTCATTTATGTATTTGTAATGTCATACTAAGCAAGTCCCATACATAAAACAAATGGACATAATATTTGAACTGTCAAAGACTATTCCTGTTTTATAACCCAATACTTACCAAGACCAATATAGCTGCACAGCATGAAATAGCTTAAATATAATGTAATTCCAAAAGTTATGTTCAAAAATAATCATATATAAGGTCCTGCAAACTTAATTCTTCCCATGGCCATCTTGGAGACAGGATATCTTTGAAGTTATACTGCTACACCAAAAGCTGTTAGGTGGCACACAAACAATCGCTACTGGTTATATAAGAATCCATCAGTACAATCATATGAAAGTGATTACTTCTGAGAAACTTTAAAGTGTTGGCAGACTTTAGTTGTTTAAATATCTGAAATGAGTAAAAATCACAAGCTTTGTGACAAGTACAGCTATTCAAAAGCAACTTGCAGAGGAGTTTAGTTCAGGTTCAGATTCAATCCCCCCCCCCAGCAAGAGGTATCCAGGCAATGTCAGAGGACAGTTTCTGAACCTGAATTTTTCACCTCTGGCCAACAGCATGGTTAGACTTCACACATCAACACACACTTGCACAGCATGAAACAGGCACCAAGAGCCAAGCAATGAAGAACACTCCACTGCAACGATGAGTGACACCTAATTGTGAGTGCACACATTACCCATACACAGGACAGAAGACATTATAGTTTACAGGCATATTTTCATGTTGCCAGAGAAGACGGGCTGATTTATTATCAGACTTGCCTTTTGTAGATGATATATTTGTATATTTTAAAATGTAAGCTACTTTTCACCAGAAGAGCTGAAGCTATGTTGAAAGAGGTAAAGCTAACAAGCCATAAAAAAATGAAGCCCATTCAGTCATTAATTTATTCCTGTATTGGGTAAGGCTACAAAAGCACAAGAACAAGCAAAGTTAAATTAGGGATGCATCAATATGGAATTTCTGGGCCAATAATGATAACATATTAATTACTGTGGATTAAACCAGGTTACAACCTCTGGCTAAAAATGAACTGCTTATAGATAGTCATGGCATAGCTAGATTTTGTAAACACACATATTTAATACATATTTACATATTTAGTAGACGCTCTTATGCCATGGGACTTACCCACATCAGTAGGTAAATTTAACATTAGTACTAAGGACTCTTGTTTAGTGATGTTCCTGTCTAAACAAGGAACAAAACATTCAATATTGTATTTGTGGGACAGTGGCATTATTAATTATGCTCCATTTCAGTCTAAATCTGTATGCCCACCACCATAAGCATGACTATAAGTGCATTAGTGATTATCTGTTGTAATTACAAAATATATCGACCCCTCATATATTTATATATATTGTGCACCCCTAACAAAAATGAGTTCAATGCCACAAACACTGAGCAGGGAGTGGTCAGATGGACTGCAGAGGCTACACACAGTCGAGAGATGTGGATGCGGCCCTGGACGTGTTTTCTGGCCAGTGGAGCACAGGCACGGAGATGTATGTCTCACTGACTACTTCTTGACAGCACTGTGAACTCTCCAACAGCAACTGGGTGTGATTTTGCACGGTCTCCACTGAGTAGGGTCAAGGGTGAAGAATCAAAGTTGAAGGGAAAAACAGTAGGATCAAGGTTTGGTGAAAGGCGAGCGTGAGGGCCAAGGGAAGGGAGGGAAAAAAGGAAGTTAATGGACAAAAATCATGAGGCAGCAAGGACATTAGAAAGAAACAAGGGCCCTATTTCATTAACCTATTTTACAAGCCCTCATTAACTTGCCCTTTGGGTGACTTTCTGTTGCCATCTTAATGGTCAACACTGTTCTCTAGCTGAAATGAGATCCAATAGATGAGCAGCATCCTAGATTAACACCCCTTTGTTGTTTTTGAATCTGATTGACTTATCTGATGATGGTGTGTGTGTGGGTGTGTGGATCTATGTTATTGGATCTATTTAGCCCAAACTCAAGATTTCATTTCAGATTTTATCAGTATTGTATCAGAAAAGAAAAACTTGCATCATGCCATCTCTGCTTCAGAGTGCATCAGCCAGTTTCTGCATTTCATTTTTCAAGTTAAGCAAAAATGCATTCACAGCTGTTGAGCTTACTAAGCCACCATAAGCAGAATGTGTAGGTGGTGTACACTGCAGACATTGGTAGGCAGTTCATGTTTAACGGGAATGTTGTTCCAGAAACAACAGAGGGATGTTGACCTGGGGACATGTTATATCTGAAGAAATCAATGAAAAGGGAAAAGTGGAACTGAAATTAATATACAGTATAAAATAAAATGTAATAAAACATAATGATATATGCGTTTGTTTGTTAATCAAACAGTAACAATAAACCCATGGCTGAACAGGCTGCTATTTGCAATATCCCCAAATTTTGGGTGTGATTACTAATGTCAGGACGGCAAGTTAACAGGGGCATGTTAAATAAAAAACAGTCAAGTCTATAACTGAACTAAAATGACCATGATGATATTGACAGGTAATGTTACAGCCCAGCAAAGCTTGAGCAAAAAAAATATATATATGCAGGCATTTACGATTAGCACATCAATGACTAACTTCCATGGCAAAACAATTGTTTGTTAGACAAAAATATATAGTATTCGGTGTGTTCAACATCAGCAGTACGTCCTCTGCCAAAGCCAAATATCATTTTTTCATCCAGAAAGTTCAGCATTTCATACACTGTGAAGGAAACCCACCACAAAAGCAAGTTGTTTTTAGAGGATAAAGCAAGCATTAAGAGGTGTTTCTATCCATTTACCGAGAAGGGCAGAGTTGCCGTCACCCAGGGGAAAGCGTTGGTAGCGGGGCACGTTAAAGGGAGGGAGCAGGTGGAACTTCTTCTCTAGCAGGGGCTCCAACCGAGAGGCAGACGGATCAGCCGGGTGAAACAGGTTGTAGACTTGCTGACAAGCAGGTCGCAGCTGAGCCACTAGGGGGCATCAGAGGAGAATATTAAACATCACATTGCAATTGCTGAAGTTCTCAACATTACTGCAGTGCTATTCCACATACAGAGAGAGAGAGAGAGAGAGACAGAGAGAGAGAGAGAGAGAGAGAGAGAGAGAGTGTGTAGCCAATATGGCAAAAATACATAATTATATAACTGGAAGAACTATTTCGCAATACACCATACAATATTCTGTTTACTTTAGGTTTGTAAACAAGGCTAGGATGTCTTAAAACTCTCAAAGCTTTAAACTTGATATACAAACTACTTCATCACATAAAACGGCTATAAGAAGATTCAGAAGGAAAATGCAAATATATGTTTTAAAATAAATTAGTACAATAAGATGAGTTAAAGGTTCTAACATCCAATCAACTATGCAGTTACAGTTTATGCAGTTACTACATACTGGTTGCATTGGTTCACAAAGTTTGTATTATTATCTTTTTCAAGGTACATGTTCTGGAAATACTGACTGTCCAGAGGACACCAACTTCACAAATGTTTTTATCATGCATCAAAAATATTTCACAGCCTTACGTTACACATAATCAATATGGCATCTGTGACTGGGAGGTCAGACATTACTTATTTATTTTCTCTTTATTTATACTTTTGTTCTAAAATCATGCCCATAGCAGTCCTATGAATGTTCCCATATCTAGACTCAGTGTAAATCAAAGGCTCTCGGTTCAGAGGTGTAGAGCCTTATCTTTACAACTGCTTTTTGTCAGCAGATATATTTAAATCACAGTATTGGGCTTAGGTGGTTTATCAGGAATAAGCATTCTAACTTGATCTATTTCTATTTATTTTACTATTTGTAATGTGACAAACATTACACGCATTGTATGGACAATAAAACTGAACAATATATATGAATTATAATTACTCTAAAACACAAAGAACTGCTATAATGGTAAGGATTTAATCAAATGACTACTGTTGACTATGAGACACCTTCTCACATGAGTACCATTTGAGATGATTACATTTAAATTACAGTTACAATTTACTGTAAACTTCAGCATGCAAATATGAAAAAGGAGCTCTTACCATCCAGCATAGGAATTACAGTCTTTCTAAGGGCAAGGACCAGACCCAGGGGGGACCCAAAGAGGAAGAAGTCGGACACTTCAAAGTCAAACTTCCCTAATGCACCTCCCTCCAGCATTGTACTGTTACTGGATCTGCGAGAACCCGGGTCATTTCTTAGGACACTGGAGTGCAAACTGGAAACATGAAACACATCCGAATATCTGTTCATCTAATATTTTATCTAATAAGCACTTTAGTTGTTAAAGAGACGTTTATGACATGATTGGGGCAATCTGCAATAAGGAAAAACAACAAAATGAAATATGTCATTGCACAATGAATGTAATAAAATGTAATTCATGTAATAAAACAGCACTTCCCAACTGAAGTCATCTCCTCAAGCATAGCCACATGAAGTGAGAAACAGTATGTCTTATTATGTTTATGGTAGTTGTCGTCCACAACTTACAAATGAAAAATCCAAGTAAAGTACAAAATATCCAGTGGTTACTTAGTGTTGGCCTATAATATCATATTTAAAAGAAGCTGTTACTTTGCTGTTTGCTCACTGAAATTAGTGTCACCTTAAACACGTGTGGATTCAGAGATTAAGATTGTTATCACTATCTTAAGACTATGTTCTTGAACTTGAAAATCACATGTTACATAATGGAACTCCTTTAGGTAACATATTTTTGTCCCAATATCTATATGAATCTGTATGAATATTCAGTCTTGTAAACATGACTGCACTATGTATCAGCCAGTAAAAGGTACTTTAAAAGGCAAATGACAACAGACATGGTTTCATTGTTAGGAATTCTGGAATTAACCTACTTATAACATGGGGAAATTTCACTATGTTTATTTTTGCAATTTTCATAATTCTGAACCATGGGCACATCATAGCTCATTTTAGAATTAGCTCACTGTAGAATGAAAAAAGCCATTAAGCCAAAAAGACATTATATTGACCGAGCAGTTTCTGATTAGTTTCTGTATATGTTCTGTGTACGCACAAAGAAAGACAAACCTGGACAAAAAGGCTTGGTGCTGCTTAATTGTATCCATCTCATAAGTGGAGGAGTCACTCCTCTTTCGCGGAAGTTGCCTTCTTGGGTCATCGGGACCACCGGAGCGGGGGATGTCTATATTACTGCGGCTGAGTTGTCGGCTACCCTCCAGGGCTGACGGTGGCCCTGAAGAAGACGTGTCATGGCTGCAGTTGATGATGATACCAGGGGACAGGAGATCTGGGTCCTAGGGGAGATTGGCCAACATACAATTGATGAGGAGGATGGAACGATAACATGACAGAAATGCCTATGTCAATATCTGTTGCAGTTTGTGTCTAATTTCGCTGCTACCATGTTGAACACAGTGGCATACCAGCACTTTGGCCTTACCTGAACGCTCACCACACTTCCTCGTCGACTACTGCTTTGGCTTTCACATACTGTCTGGCTGCTGCTGCAGAGCGCATCAAATCCCAGGATGCCCCCAACACAGTCCCCTATCAGACACACCTGGACAACAAAGATGTATTCATATAAACTGATCAGCCATAACATTAAAACTGCCTCCTTGTTTCTACACTCATTACCCATTTTATCAGTGCCATTTACTGTATAGGTGCACGTTGTGGTTCTACAATTACAGACTATAGTCCATCTGCATCCTTTTTTAGACCCTTTCACCCTGTTCTTCAGTGGTCACGACCCCTACAAGACCACCATAGAGCAGGTATTATTTGGATGGTGGGTCATTCCCAGCACTGCAGTGACACTGACATGGTGTTGGTGTGTTAGGGTGTGTTGTGGTGGTACATGTCAATTAGACACAGCAATGCTGCTGGAGTTTATGCACACTGTGTCTGCTCACTGTCCATTCTATTAGACGCTCCAACTTTGTTGGCACACCTTGTAGATGTAAAGTCAGAGACGATAGCTCATCTACTACTGCACAGATTGTTTTAGTCACCCTCTAGATCTTCATTAGTGGCCGCAAGGCGCTCCTCATAGGACGCTGTTAGCTGGATGGTTTTGGTTGGTGGATTATTCTCAGTCCAGCAGTGACACTGAGGTGTGTAAAAGCTCCAGCACCACTGCTGTGTCTGATCCAGTCATAGTAGTACAATACACACTAACACACCACCACCAGGTCAGTGTCACTGTAGTGCTGAGAATGATCCACCACCAAAATAATACCTGCTCCATAGTGGTCCTGTGGGGGTCCTGACCATTGAGGAACAGGGTGAAAGGGGGCTAAACAAAGTATGCAGAGAGACAGATGGACTACATTCTGTAATTGTAGGACAACAAAGTGCATCTATATGGTAATTGGGGCTGATATAATGGAGAATGAGTGTAGGTAGTTTTATTTTATGTTATGGCTGATTGGTGTATATTTATAAATACCTTAAATTTAACACAGATAGATGGTTGGAAGGAGAGTTACTCAGTCATACAGAGAACAGAAAGAGTGAGAGACAGGTTGCTTATGATATGCTGACCTGTCCTGAGAAGCTAGCCCCATCAATGGACCGGAGGAAGTCTGAATAGACCTGATTGGCTCGGCTAATTACAGTTGCCACAGCATCTTGATACTGGGGGGAGGAAGTGGCAAGGAGTGGGAGAGCAGCCAGAGGGATGTGATCCTGACTGCTGGATAAACAGCCCTCATCATAGCTGTATGGGCTCAAACTGAAACAACATAGACAGTACATATTGTATCTTTGATGAGGATCTTTTCATCACTGTATAATGCTCTTTTTAAGTGTTAATAAGGAAATGGTTCAGCAAAAATGAAATGTAAATAATTTAATCTAATTTTAGCCTCAGCTACATGCAATCAGATTTTGATAATAAGACATCTTTGAAAATGGACAGAATGCAGGCTTCATGTGATGGCTTCTACTGCTGTTTTCAGCTAATCATCCTTCAACAAACTATTTTTATAGATGTAAGCAAGACTCACATAAGCAAGACTCCTGAACTACTGGATGCAGTTTGAGGCAAGAAGAGATACTACTTCTACTGCTGCTGCTAATAATAATAATAAAATAAAATAAAATAAATAAAGATAAAAATGCCTTTTTCTTACTTGGACACTAAAGAAAAGGCATCAGCACAGATGGCTGGACAGGGCACCAGACGAATGGCAATATGGCCCAGGGCAGAGGGATAGTGCACGCGCATGACTGTGTCGAAAGCAGTGGTAATGGTGTTGACGTCGCCTTGCTTGGAGCTTTGTTCTCCGCAGCCTGTGTCCAAAATGTTCCCACCATGAAGAACAAGAATTAGGACGTGGATTTTGGAGGGCTGCAATGACTGGGGACACATTCCATCCTAAAAAGGAACAACAATGGGTGCACGGTTATTGAACGGGTGGGTAAGTATGTAATACAAGTGTATGGAGGAATGAGTTGGTGGATGGATGGACAGATGGATGACAGAGGATAGATAAAGAGAATGAATGAATGAAAGGTGTCAAGACAAATGAATGTCAGTTCTGTCTCTTAAATGTCATGCAACTGTACAGGCAAAGTCTCCAGTCAGTCTGGATCAGTAGCTAAAACAGCTTCAGTTCAGTTAAAAATAGTGCTAGAGTCAGGCATCTAGAACAGTGTGGTCACACTTCTTTAACACTTACAACATTGCTTGGATGGCAATAAAAGCTTTTGACATTCTAAACTCAGGGGTGGAAATAATAATCATAATAATACTGGTGGCAGCTTTACAGACAGTGGTTAGCAGTAATAGAAGAAACTATGAAAATTAATATGAAATCATATGAGCCACAGACACATGTCAAATTTAGAATTTTAAATTTAAAACAATACCAGGAAAAAATATTTTATATAAGAGTTTTAATTAAGAGCCAAGTCAAATAAATACTTTACTTTTTAAATGTCTATTAAAAGTGACTAACGAGCTTGACTGTCTTATAAAGCAAGGTAACTGAATAAGGGCCCTCCATAGAAGGTATTTGCAGAAGGCCAGTCTCTGCAGATCTAAGACCATGTGTTAGAACATAACCAGAGAGACATAATATGATGTAGGCTGGTGCTCAATTATCTAGACCTTAATACGTATATTAGCAGGACTTTAAAGTCAATTCTAAAGATACAGGCAGCCAGTGCAGTTCTTTTAAAACTGAGGTGATATGAACTCTCTTTTTTGTTTTTGTTCTGATCTGTGCTGCTGCATTTTGTTTGAGTTGTAGGGGATAAATTGTTTTCTTAGGAACCCCAGTAAGAAGAGCATTACAGTAATCAATTGTGCTTGTTAATAATATTAAATAATAAAAAGCCCTATTTTGTGACTGTATTTATATGTGGCATAAAATAGAATTGAGTCTAAAATCACACCCAGATTGATTTTGTACTTCATAGTTAAAGGACCTAGTCTGTCATGAACCATTTTTTAGAGTTTTAGTACCAAGAATCGGTATTTCATTGTTTTCTTTATTTTGTTGTAGCTTGTAAGTCTATCTAGTCTTGATTCTTGATTATCAGAAGGAATGGAAATATATAATTTCATGTCATAAGCATAGCTATAAACATTGATGTCATGTTTTGTTGTGACCCTATAACTGACCCTTGTGGTACTCCACATGAATTACATGATTTCTGTAATTACTGATTTCCAGTGTAACTAAGAACTGACTATTTTCTAAATATGATATAACCCTGTGTCAGAGAGGGCAACCCCAGTATTCAAGGTGATTAGAATCTTGACATTAACAGTATCAAAAGCTGCATTAAGATCCAATAAGATCAGAATAAAAGGATTTTGTACGTAAGTGCTGAGCCTGAGGTCATTAAAACATGAATTGTCTCAATACTATGAAGAATGAAAACCTGTTTAAAACTTCTTATAACTTGTTTGATATAAGATAAGCATTTAATTGTTTGAAAACAACTTTTTCTAAGACCTTATTTTTAAAAAGAAGGTTTGAAATTAATCTTAAATAATTTAGTACAAAATGATCCATGCTACTCTTTTTAGTAAACACAAGGGTAGTTTTAAAAGTGTCTAGAAAGGCACCTGTTTACCTGAAAAAGTTTACCCGTATTACAATACTTAAGACATCATTTTGAACACAGTCAGACACCATGTTATGGAATGAGGTAGGAACAGGATCAAGAATGTACTTAATTTATTTATGACAGTTGTAAGTTCAAGATAACTGATAACAGAGAACGATGTTCTGACTGTGGCTTATCAGGAAGGTTATTGGAACTTGTCCCAGTTGGCTGAGAACTGCTCTGCCTTATCAATGCTATGCTCGGCCTTATCAACGTAAACTCACAGTTCACAATTCACAGGTTCTGAAAGATAAGTCACCATAAGACATGTTAGCAGAAACATTAGGACTAATTAGTTAGGAGAAAATGACTTTGATATTATCTTTGTATTTATTAATTACACTAGAGAGGTATGACTGTCTGGGTAATTTTATAGCATTACAGTATGCGGAGATCTGCTCTCGTTATGTACCTGCAGTTTAGTTTTCTCAATAGGTGCTTTAATTTACACTTTTTAAATGTAATATGAGTTTTTCTTCAATTTGACTGGTGCAAAAATGTAGATCTGTCACCATTACATGAGGGACTCAAAGCTGTATTTGATGCCCTAGACATGTGAATTTTATCATGAAATTTAGTCCTACTCCTAGTTTTAATTTTATCCTACTCCTCTTACCCTACTGTAATGTAAGTATAAAAGTCATGTCAAACGTGCAAAACATACAATTGTTTAGACAAATAAAAACAACACCTGTTAAGTATTAAAGTGAAGGTGTACTAGAAATTAATCTGGCAATGACCCTACATTACCATTCCCAGAAATGATTCCACTACAAAAAATGTGACCTCTCACTGTTGAATTAACAAAAGAAACAAATGGCAGATGTCCAAAGTGAGAGGTTGTCTTCCAGGTGCTTGAAGCTTCTGTAATTTTCACTTCTTTTTTAATCCATGGTTTGTTTCAATGTCCTTGCTGAAATATTATAATCACCACATTACAATACAGCTTTCAAAATATATGATATATATTTACAGCTGCTAAGCTCTGAATATAAACCTTGTACTATGGTAACAGTACTTAAATTAAAAGCTCAAAATGTGCATTGCTGAAGAAAAAATACACAGCAGATCAATAGACCTATAGACCTAAGTGCTCTAAGTTGCATCCATGCATGTGTTGATCTTTGCAGTTATTCTTGAGCCAATGCAATAGCCATGAGCTATATATTGATATACTGAAAATATAATATTCAACATTAGCTAAACTTTTAGAGTGGTAGGCTATTGTTACAAACACACATTATTTTATATAGCACACTGCACACATAACAAATAGCATATATAATACAATGTTAATGCAGAACCAAACTACACCAATGTTTACAAATACATTTACACATACATATGTACATGGCCCAGTTTTATTTCTCTTCATATTGTTGTTGTTCTTATTCTTCTTTACTATAAATACTTAAATCGTACTTTAAATATATTTAAATTAGGGTGCTGGATATTGTGCTGTTTTATAATGACAGAGCCAAAGAAACAGTAACAAATGTGGATGTTAAGGTGGTGCAGATACCAATCCGGTATATCAGATATATCAAAACCTGTTGCTGAAATGCATTTTTTCACAGGGTGATATCACAACCTTAATAATATTTTGTCATATTGCCCACCCTGATTATTATAACTGACTACTAGCACGGCTGCTAGCCTTCACATTTAACTATCCATAAGGAAAGGAAGACAAGAACAGGAAGCTACCACAGACAACCAAAATGATGTGTTAGGGGAACTACTCTGGACATAACACATATGGTTTTATTTTGGTAGTGCAAATTAAGGAGCCATTTATCAGGATACATCACATTCAGTTTGCAAAATATTACATAACTGCTGCTGTACATGACCCCAAGCACATTCCTTAACAACAATATAGAATAATGTGATGCACGCTGACAACTTTATCAACAATTTTCACTACCAAAACCAATCCTTGTTTACTTACTGAAAGGTGCCTGGTTATGGTGATGATGGGGATGTTAGCTGTGCCACGCATCTACAGCATGTGCAAAGGGACAAAAATACTACAGGAATGAATTGCTGATTTATATTTTACAACAACTTTGTGTTCAACTGTCTTTGACTATGGAATTCCCTTATGTGAAACTACATACCGAAACAACCTGTATGTGTCTGTTCTATTTCCAATTTAATTTCCCACATCAAATTAAAAAAAAAAAACATTATTGAACTATTATTGAGGTAAATGAAATATCTGCAATTCCTTTTTTCTTAAGACAAATAATAACAGAATTGTTTTCCCCCATATACTTTATATAATAAAAATTATTTTCCAAACATATGCCATTGAGGGGATGGTAAACTGAATGATATTTTTAAAAACAGTGGCTGACTCTCGGAAACCACATTAACAATATGATCAATCATATTACATATCCTTAAAATGTGTTCATATTATTATTAGTAGTATTATTATTAATATTATTATTATTGTTGTTGTTATTATTATTATTATTATTATTATATACTAATTTGCCCACATTTCTCCCAGTACAGTAAGGTATGGTATAGCTAAGACTTGAAGGGCAGGTATTTCTTTGGGCAGGTATTTTTATGTATACTTTAAAGATGGTAATAATTAAACAAATTGAAATAGAGTACATACCTCATCTAACCTTTCTTCACTGGCTGACCTTGTATATTCCCCCATGTCCTGGTACAGCTCTTCTGGAGACAATAAATAGTATCAGTTAATAACAATAATACCATCCACAGCTCCTTTATGCATTTGCTTATTTATTTGTTTCAGTTTTTACATTTTCATTTACAATCTGTCACAGAAGCATTTTGATTAAATTATTAAGGTGTGTTCATCAGATCACACAACATGGTCAGAATTAATGAGCCTAGTAGTAGTGTTAGCATATTACATAAACTATATATTCAAAAGTTTGTAACCATTTGATCTAAGGTCTTGTCTGAAATCAAGTGTATGAACAGGGGGTGTGCCCCTTCTTTGACTGGTGATGTGTTTCTATGGAGATTACATAAGCTGTATGTGCACAATTAAATGTGTAGGTCAATGTAGTAATATAGTCTATATACGCAATATAGTCTATTATTGCCTTTCATATTGACAAACATCTAGTCTAAATGTGGTATCTACTGGTCAACGTTTAAACTGAGATAATTTAGAAGAATGACATAGTAACTTGGGTTATAAACCTTATTGAAATAACCAAACAGCATGGCTCATCAAGTAAATGCTGATTCTTTGAAATAAAGAAAACAAGTACCTGTGGATTCTTCTAGATCCCCTGCTTCAATCTTATCCATTAGATCGTTGGAGTTCCACTTGGCAATCTCTTTAGGAAATATCTCTTCACTGTCTGAAAAGTCCTCTGTAATCAAAGAGCAAAATGACAAACATATAGTTATATCATTTATCCTAATACAATTTAGATTGTAACACTGTCTTGAGAACGGTATCTTGTTTTAATGTTCTGTATGCTCTTTTTGTTTTTCACTGTAGGTCTGAAATAACTTGGAGTGTGAATTCTGAGGGGAACGTGAGCAATTAGTTTTTTAAATGCTTTTCTGTGTCAGGGCAGATGATCATGTTTAGTGATATACCAAAAAGATTTCTGTATGAATATTGAATATTGATTATTTGTTCAGGAAGGAATGAGTTATGTAATCCCATTTAAGTTTGTGTTCAAGATGATCACATGGAAATGGCTAGAACGTCCAAAACTGCTTTCCCAAAGCTAAATTAAGCCTAAGAATTTCCAATGGCGCAGGGGTGTTAAATTTGCTTTTAAAGACCTTAATGGTTCTGAGGTCATAAACTGATCACTGATAAAGGTCTATAAGATGACTGACACTCTGTGCATGGAAAAAAGCAGAGCCATAGTCTCTTACTGTACACCTACAACATGGACCAACAAGACAGGTGTGTCTAATAAAGTGGTCACTAAATTTAGCTTATGTTTACTCAACTTAGAATTACAGAAACACTACATATTCATAAATATTTATGCAAATGGGTCAGCTGAACCAATTTTCCCACACTGTACAGTGTTTGAAAACACCAGCAATGCTGCTGTACACTCATAACTGCATGAAGCAACAAGCGATTACCATGTCGGTGTCACTCCTGTTTTGTGACCACCCAAATCATATCTGCTCAGTGGTGGTCTTATGTTTGTCCCTTTCCAGTGATGGTTTGAGCTGTCAGTCTTTTTATACCTAACAATGGCACCCACATGATCAGTTTCTAAAATATGGCCTGGGAAGTTTAGGCACAAGGTAGGTGTACATAATTAGCTGGCAATTTATTCATTTCTATTTAAAATATTGTAGTGTGTTTGCAAGTTAGTTTGGGTTAATTGATATTTAGCCTTTTTTGCTGGGTCATTCTACAACCCCAATTCCAAAAAAGGGACGCTGTGGAAAATTTAAATAAATGTAAATAAAAATTGAATGCAATTGTTTGCAAATTTATAGATCCATATTTTATTCACAAATGATCATAGAACACATATCAGACGTTGAGATGAGATATTTTACCATTTCATGAAAATTATTAACTCATTTAGAACTTGAAGGCAGCAATGCATCTTAAAGTTGGGCCAGGGGAAACAAAATTTCTTGGAAAAAAAGTGGTACTGATAAAAAACAGCTGGAGGAGCAGTTTGCAACTATGTCACCTGACTGGGTACAAAAGAGCATTTTAGAGAGGCGGAGTCTCTCAGAAACAAAGATGGGCAGAGGTTCACCAATCGCCAATTGTTTCACAATTTCTACGACAGTTTTTCACAGATTGGTGAACCTCTGTAGATGGAGTCTAGATGGAAGACTCCACCATCTACAGTACATGATATCATCCAAAGTTTCAGAGAATCTTCAGAAATCCCTGTGCACAAGGCACAATGGTCAATATTGGAATCTCATGATTTCCGGACCCTCAGGCGGGACTGCATTAAAAACAGGCATGATTCTATGCTGGAAATCACTGCATGAGTTCAGGAACATTTCCAGAAATGACTGTCTGTGAACACAGTTGGCTGCGCAAGACCATCCAGCTTGTTATCAGTGCACAGTTCAAAAGCCTGCACTTCTAATGGTATGGGGTTGCATTAGTGACTATGGCGTGGGCAGCTTACACATATATATATATATTACACAGTATATAGAGGTTTTAGAACAACATATGCACCCATACAGACAACAACGTCTCTTTTGGGGAAAGCCTTGCATATTTCAGCAAGGCAATGCTCAACCACATACTGCATCCATCACAACAGCGTGGCTTTGCTGAAGAAGAGTCTGCCTGCAGTCCAGACCTTTCACCAACAGTAGACATGCAGATATTGGCCCTGTTTCAACTTTTTGAGATGTGTTGCTGCTGTCAAGCTCTAAATGAGTTAATAATTTTCATGAAATGGTAAAATGTCTCACTTTCAACATCTGAAATGTGTTCTATATTCTATTGTGGATAAAATTGTGGATTCTCTTGTGTTTTTATTTACATGTATTTACATTTTCCACAGCTGTCCAACTTTTTTGGAATTGGGGTTGTATAAGAACTAAGCACTGTGAATGTGGATTAGTCTGCTGGCTGTGTTCATGTATGGCAATCAGTCAACCGCTGACAGCACAGAGAGAAGACACAGCAAGGCTAGAACAAAGTGTTAAGAGAAAACTCAAACACATGCTCATTAATAAGGCACTACAAGTTTGGCAAAAGCTGTGTTCTTTTTAATAGCAGTGAACATTACAATATGCATCCACCATTTAATAAATTAGATGCTAGATCTGCAAGATTTTATTAGGAAAAATGCCTCATCATGACAAGTTTGTTTTACAAAGGTACCTAAGAATAGACAGGGCTTTTCACCATTCCCTCTCTCTTTCATCTTTCCTCTGGTCACATCCTCTACCATTTCTGCATGACGAGTCTTTCACTTGTTTTACTTGTTGGCATAATTAATAGATTTCAGTGTATCACATTAACATATATTTCAATTATTCTTGTCTTCTCCAAATTTGATAATAACAAAACAATTAACGTAGAGTTGAAATAAGACAAAAGACGATGCCCAAAATGGACAAAACAGTATGCAACCCAAAGAAGGAGCCTGGGCTGACCAAAATCAATAAATACATATTGCTTCCCAAATACAGGCATCATACTGAAACATTGGGCAGCAGTAAACATTCTAATTGAAGACAAAATTCACATGTGCCAGGCAATTTAAATGCTGGTGGTGTGGCTAATTTATTTGTTTATTCATTACGTTCATTCATTACTTTACATATATTTGACTATTTGAAGGCAAAAGGCTGGATGAGCAAGACAGTAAGTCAAAATGAAAAAAATAAGAATGTTAAACAACACTCTTTGCAAATCCGGCATCAAGCACAATGGGTAAGTGGTCAACAGCACTGCACAGGAAGGCTTTCCAGGAAATTCCATCTTATTGCATCTGCAGACCCAAAGCATGCTGGATTTCTGGGTAGCATAAGAAGTAGTCTGTGCCGGGAAGACAAGCAGTATGAAGAAGAAAGGGAAAGTAACAGCAGACAAAGTAAAAGTTATGAACGCAGTTTTGGTAGTATCACTCAAGGATCCCTTAGTAGCATTTCTGCCTGGACTCTAATTATCTGCTGTAATTCTAATATTGGGCCAAAAATAATAATTACATTTTCCAATTTATCAGCAAATAATATACGGACTGCTAAACAAATGAGTGGCAAAGTGCAACACCGTAGGTCACATAGCCAATAATGAATATACCTTTTAGACGTCCAAGTGTGTAACTTGCCAGATTTGTCTCAACATGATAAAGGCCATCCTGTATTTGTTAAAACTTCTAGAACAGGAAACTGAACAGACAACACAGCTTCAAACATTTGCCTTCTCATCTCACAACCGATGTTGTGCCATTTTCCCAGCATTAAATAAAAAGATGTCACCACATTTTACATGGAATTTCCTGCCAGATTTGTTTCTATGGCTATTTTCAGTATGCTAAGGTTAAAAAAAAAGCTTACTTTCCCCAACACATTTAGCCTTAAGACTGCAAGTCATTTAAGGATTAAATAAACATTATGAGGACTTCACATTTACACAATAATTTTCCAATTTAGAGTGTTATTAAAAAGTATTTGCCTGATTTTCTGTATTATTCTTAATTTTTACATTTTCAGGAAGCTGCAAAAGCAGGTCACAGTTTTACTACCATTTACTGCAGTAAACCAATAAATTTAAGCAAGCATTACCCAATATGAATGGAGAATTAAGCCATCAGTACAGTTTTTAAGGTCAGCAAGGAGAAGGAGTTTGTTAGAGCAATATGCTAGTTAGCGAACAGTGTGTTCCAGAAATAAACAGAACTCAGCTTGAAGTACGCTCTATGGTGCCAAATTGACAGCAGCATAAAATATTGCCAATCACTATTACTTCAGTCAATAGTTTTGACTAAATTTGGAATTAAATTAATGAATAATAAAAACTGATATTGCCGTTATGTTGTTTCAGGGAAAAAATGTAGAAGACTTCTTGCAGCACTACACACAGCATTTCCACTCACACAGTGAGAGCCAATATTTACCATGTGCATCGAAGAATTCTTCATCTGAGTTATCCTCTGAGTCACGAGCAATGCTCTGCATCCTCCATTCTGAGATACTGTGACGTGATGGACTCACTGGAATACAATAAAATCAAACAGCTTCACTGATGACATTTATAACGGGCAGGTGGAAGCTGTAACCAGACCTTGTCTAAACTGCAGGAGGATAAGCAGTTTCAGAAAATTAGAATTTACCCTAAATTATGGAAAATAATTAAAGTAAAACACTTCTTGGAGTAGGTACATCTTGGTTGTTGACTGGTACTGTTTATTTATTCTATGCCATAAAGCATGACAATCTCATCATCTTAATCAACCTCATTTTAATCTTAGGACAATGAATTGTCTATACAAATATATAAATAATTTCAATCACAACTCAAAACAAATAAAACATATTGGGACACACACTTGATCTAACTATTTCATCCTTAACATGTAACTAACAAGGCAAACACTCTGAGCGATAACAATGCCCAGCATATTAACACACACACACCTCCTCGCTTGGATGATCTGGAAGACCTGGATGATGTGGACCACTGCTTGGTCAGTGTGCCCCTTGCCTGAAGTGTATCCACCACTGTAATCTCTTCTCCTGGGCTTGGGCTGAGTGTGTCGTGGGCCTCCTGGCTCTTCTCAGGGAAAGAGTCTGCCCCACCATTGGCCTCCGTTGCCTCCTCAGCATACTGTGCCATTTTCTGGGCCAGGGCCAGCTGGGTTTCCAGCTCTAACTGCCGGATATCTTCCATGGTCAGACCATACCATTCATCCTGCCAGCACCAGGCCTGCCGGTGGGCACGCACCATCACCTTCCTAAGACCTGCCAAATACAGTCAAGTCCATAAATATTTAGACATCAGCAAGCTTATTGTTATTCAGTTCTTTGTTTTTAGCTAATGAATATGAGTGCAGACATTCAGTTTTAAATTTAGGGTATTTATATTCATCATTCAATCATGTGAACAGGGGCTCAGAAATAATTGGACTAAACATGTTCATAAATCATTTTCGAACATTTCTCTGCTTTGCCTTACCAAAGCCAAGGGTTGCTTTTATAGCATCCTTACAGTATGTTAGGCTCAATCTATGAGAACCAGTTCTACTAGCAGCAGTATGTGCCCAATGCCATAACAATACCTCCAGATGAGTTGGTATGCTCTTTGATTCATGGATCTCTTTCTATCATGATAGAAAAGTTGAGATGTTAAGACAACTGCACAGACTTGATTTGGTCACTCTTGTTTTGGTTTAAATTTTGTTTTTACTTCTCTTGAAAGCTGACTCCGACAAAGACAGGCTGACTCCCTGGAAGGTGCTCTCGATTTGACCAACAGTTGTGAGGCATTTTCTTCTATTCGTCTATCTTTCACCACAGTTTCCATTGTCTTCTAGGTTTTTGTGTTTCTGAGCTGACACAGTCAATTCTTCCTTTCGAAGAATGAACCAAATAGTTGGTTGGGCACACCTAATGTTTGGTTTGTTTTGGTTTTTCAGGCTGAAAGAAAATACACAAACCTGGCCATGGAACCGCTGAGCAGCTTTTTGGTCGATTACTTTTGAGCCCCTAAAAATGGCGCTATGTATGTATGGCTGTAATTAATTTACCCTCAACTTGAAGCCAAAAGTCTGCACTGCATTAACAATATAGTAAGTAAACGGTAATCCAACTTATCTTTCATCATCACAATTTACATCAGCTTTGCAGTCTTAATAACAAAGAGTGAAGAACGAAGTGCTGACTTTTTCAACCATATTTGCTTTGTGAGAGAATAACCCCATACACAGTATAAAATATATTAGGAATACTGATATTCAATAAAATCATGCAAAAATTAGGAATAGTCTAGTCAATGACGGAGTACGCAATTGTATTAATGTTAATTAAAGTTAATGTTATTGGCCAATAAATTAGTTTTATTAGCTATTGTTAGTTCTAGTTTCTAGTTAAACCAATTTAAAAAATACATACCAACATCATGAATGAAGCGCTCTATTTTGGACTGCATGCCCCAGTAGCGGAACTCTACTTTGCAAAGTTTGTATGCACACATGATTGGTGACTTTCTGGGATCTTTCACAAACTCTTCAATCCAGTCATCATTCAGAGGTCCCCGACTGGTTTTGACAGAGCGGTATATACGAGGGTCCTCCTCTGCTTTGTACTCATGAGGTGGGATTGGGTCCTTCACTATATCGATGGGATCTGGACAATAAATCAACAATACAAACTGTAAAAAAGGGTTCCAAACTGACATTACAGTTGATGCATGCTGCTATTTTAAACAGAGAAATATTATCCGGGCTTCCCTGCATTTCAGTAAGGAATTTTTATGCATTTTATCACAAAATCATACAACAACCTGGGCAATCTTATTGCAACATTGTATTTGTTATTATTATTTATTCAACTTTATTGGCAGTTTTAGCCAAATAATTGTGTTTAGTGTCTTGAGTAGACAAAAACAGGAAAGAACTTTTGAACACGTTTAGTTTTCATGCTGTTTTAATTTTACATGCTTTAAAATAGAACAATGATGGAATCTGGCCTGGGAATAGGAGAGAGTGAGAATTTTTCAGATGCATTATAAATATATAGCATATAGTAGGTATCTGAATTAAAAGAGGCTGAATTCAGGTTTATAACTTGCATGTTCTGTAGAAATATCAAAAAGGTTGCAAATATTTTTTTACACGTTATTACTCAGTTATCAATTAAAATTATGTCTGGTAAACCAGGAAAACATCTCTGTCTACACTCTGCAACAACATAAAATATTGGTAATTGGTAATAATGGGTAAGCACTTATGATTAAATTAAAACAACAGCATTAAATTGTTACTAGAGGCCATGTGAGAATGCAGGACTCCACCAATAATTACAAAGTAAACATAAGTCAATCTCAACGTACCTAGGGTTCTTTGCCTCCTTTCAGCTGGGGACAGATTAAAGACGTCTGCTTGGTTTCCTGTATCAGATTTGTAGTACGTCTCAATGTCAATTGAAAATTTCTCGACAAATGGGCAAGTGTATCTAGGACGAAAGAAGGAAAAAAATTACAAAATGAGAACAGAGATTACACATATTCAGTCAAACTTCTGTGTCTAATACGCACAGAAATTCTTATAATCACATTATAATTCTTATAATCACATCCGTTTGTTGCCTATTAATATTTACATATTACCTTACCACAAACAACATCATCCTTATCACCACCTCACGTTGCACTTATCAACGTTCGGCATGTTTTCATGCTGCTTCGCTCCTGACTATCACTTCTTAATTAGTACGTATAAATATATGGCACCCTTATTCCTCACAGTATTCTGTCTTGTTCTCTTAACATTCTCTAGTTTGTAGTATCGGTACAATTATGTATCTGAGACTGCTCCCATACAAAATTACAGTTTGGCTAATTTCAACATCATTTTTGTTCATTTTGCCACATCTGTTGTCTGCCTCTCTGAGTAATTTGTTACCATAAACCTACATGGATTACTAGGGGAATACTGAATCTAAAATGGCTATATTTTTGTTGTAGACACTGAGACCCCTGGTTCCTACCAAACCACTTTAAATTAGAGTTTGTAAGTTTCTCTACAATGAACTATTTTACATCAAACACATGACTCTTCACATCACTCTGAATTACTTTGATACATTTTAACAGCAGAACCTTTAATGGAGAATTAATAGAATTTCCCTTTAAGTGTTACTTCACTGTTATGTCATTGAAAACATGAATCAGTGTAGCCTAGCAAAAAATCACTTAGTTAGAGAAAGTCTGTTTCAGAGCTTCAGGGCATTATCAAAGAGCATTATTTTACTCACAAACATTTACATACAAGTCCAAAACCTTAAAAGCATACAACTAAATAAATGTAACTAGTTACAATCCTACTTTGGTCACAATCAGCAAAAAAGAGCTATATACCTATACATAAACCTTTGATCTATGGTGCAACAATCAGTTACATGAGAACAGTTCAAGATTTATTTTAATTATGTTGTCATCCTAAAAAGGACAGACAACGATTTGACACCATTATCATCAGAGTACTTATAGAAAACGATGAAACAGCTTGGCAAAACAATGGGAGGCAAACCTCTGGTGTACATGAATGAACAAGAAAGACAGATACTTTGACAAACTAACCGTGTGCGTGTGTATGGATATGCATTCCAGGATTCTTCCTCCACCCTTAGAGCAGCTTTGGGCAGGATGGAGCGGAACCAGCTAGGGATGTGCATGCCTATGTGATAGACCTTGTGTGTATATTGGCCAGTTCCTCCAGGTCCATCTGTATATGGCCGATTCTCCAGGATCTCCACGCCACTGCCCTCACCACAGCTCTCCTCACGACTTTTTTTCTTGAGACAAATGAGAGAACGTGATATTGATATTGATACATAGTAAACGGTAACACTTTTAAATTAGATTAACTATCAATCAAATATCACAAATATCATAGACCATCAGATTCTACTGCCATAAATGTTATAAAATGATATCATACAGACAAGATAGTAAGATGAGTTTCAACTACCTCTCAACATCTTTTCTACAGAAAGAAAGCTGTACATTGATAAACGCTCAGCTACATATAGCACGTATACCTAGTTATTATATTATTACCTAGTCATATGAAGTGGTACACCCATTGGAATTACCTGGATTTCTGCATTGATTACTAATAAAACATGGTTTAAACAAAGCTGCTTCCTCCTTGGCTATTTTGGCCTCCAAATGAGCTACTTCTCCTGAACAAAAGAGATCCCAAACGTCTGCTGTGAGGTCTGCAGGCTTCTCCTCCGATTCCTAATCAGATGCCCCTCGCTCTCAACTCAACCATAGCTAAGGCCCTTGGGCAGGGGAGGCTTGAGCAGTCCTTGTAGTGAGCCTCCCCATCTCTGTGTCACCATCAGTGCTTTAGATATTAAAGCTAAGGTCGGGCTGCTGGGGGACACAAAGGCCAGAGCTACCCCTCACCAAAATCCTCCAGGGCAAGACACACGAACAGTTTTTTTATGTACAGGTAATTCCAAAGGGTTTACTTACTTTTCCTTGCAACTGTATGTGGATATGCTGAAATGCGGATGCAACTATTCACATTTGATTTTGTTGTGTGCTCCAAATGCACATTTTGATACTATAATTAAGTTTTCAGAAGCTCAGTGGATACATCACTAATTACATAATCAATAATTAATGTGTTCCTACAGAGAAATTGTTGCTATACAGTTAGAACATAGTAAAACATAGCAGTAGCTATATTTTTGTTCATCTTCTGTCACTCAAGGAATATTAATTGTAATGTACAGATAACGGGATAGGAGGACCGGTGGGATAGGAAAGGGAAGATGTGTCCAAGAACAGTGAGATAAAATAGATTGCATATATAATATTCATATTTTTTATTTTTCATTTGTGTAGATGGAAAAAAAGTATTTCTCCTCATACAGTACATGAGAATCTATTACACTTGCTTCCTGAATGCTAACAGAACCTGTAGTTATACTTCAGATTGATCTCCAAGTTACACTGTGTGTGTGAGAGAGTGTGTGTGTTATGGAGAAGCACACAATAAAGGGAAGTTTTAAGATTCTATATATTTAGATTCCAGAATTTGTTGTTATTTACAATTTTGATCCAGGATTTGTTTTTCACAACCCATAAAAACCAACTGTTCCATTCATCCAAAGGGTCCATTTCTAAAGGCAACTGATTAGCAATCAATACTTTATGAGTGTATTTCACAATCAGGTTTGGCCATGTTGAATCATTTGGTCATTTCTGAGAACCGTATGACCATGGCATCCTGTTCATTTTTTTAAAAAAAAGGTGCACACATTTGACTGTGTCAAATTTTTACCTTCCCATTATTGATTTGAAAGTTAAAATGGAAACCAATATTTGAGAAGACCACACCTGTTGATTCCATAACAACCTTGGCCCTGTATGGGGACAACCAATGTTGAGCCAACAAAAGACAAGACCAGTTAATTACAGCGTTCCTTTCCTGGAAGGAATACCTGCCTCTTTTTCTCTTTCTGTAGATCTATATGGACAAACAGGCAGGAAGTTTGTGACTAATTGGTCTAAATACATGGCTATCATAAATCGCTGCACAAAGTATGGATCTGCTGTAACTGTACTATAAGAGATGCAAAAAGCAGTCTGTAAATACAAGTTTCACACATGTCGTGGCATACTCAGAATACTGCTGATGATAAAGGATGCAATCTTTTGCACAGTGCAAGTGATTTTTTCCTTTGTATATGAAAGGACACACTGCTGGTAAGGATAAGGTGATTTTGTTTTGCCTCATAAACATCCTAATGTAACCATAGTGCCAAATTTGTTGAAATTTCCAACCTGACTAGTTTTGGTTAAATAGGATTAAGCCCAACATTCTGTACATTCTGTGTAGCTTCCCTAACTTCACAAAACTTGCCTTGCAAAACACAATCAATTTAATTTATTATTGATTTTCTATTTAGTGGACTGCATCTATTGACCATCCCTCGACGTCCATGGTCAAAAAAGCATTGCTGAAGTGCCCTTTAAAGTGTTAAAAAATTATGGGAAAGTGCCCTATCGGTCGGCCTTCACATGGGGAGTGCCCTCTAGGGAGCCCCATTCATACAATAAATTAAGAAGATGTTCCCTCTAGAGCAAGAAAATCTGATAACGTGTCTTAAGGAGTGCCCTTCTAGTGAACAAAATGTGATACAGTGCACTATAAGGCGTCCTTCAAATGGTCTAAATTTATTGTTTCTTTTGAGTGTCCTTCCAATAGCTCTCTATGCTTGCAGTGCTCTCTATGCTGCTTGATGTCCCAATGGGTGCCCTTTCCAGTACAGAAAATGGGATAGTGCTGTATAGAGTAGTGCCCCTTATGATGCAGTGCTTTAAAGCATGTCCCTACAAGCATAAGAATGTGGGGAATTTTCCTAATACATGCACCTACAGCGTAGGAAGTCAAATGTGGTAGGTATCCATGGGATAAACTTGCCGTTCACTACAAGTGTCTTTCTGATGAAAGAACATTCATGAAGTACCTTCTTGGATGCCCTTCCTAATGAGAAAACAACATGCCCTAGAGTCTCCCCTACAACCTGCCCTCTAGGACAAGCTTTTCTAAAGTGGATGCCCCCAAATATTTTGAAAGAAGAGTCCCTGATCTTCTGGAGCTGCCTTTTGAGAGGGATATCCCAGTTTATCATAATGAGGTTATGGACATAAACACATAGTCAAAAGAAGAAATTTGCTATGACTCCCTACACAAAGTTTCTCTCTGTGGCTACTTAGTTCACAAATCATAACTCTCTCATTAACATCACGTGTGTGTGTGTGTGTGTCTGTGTGTGTGAGCGGGTGGGGGGGGGAGGGGGGTGTTTTAAATAATGTTTGTGAGATAAACATTCTAAAGGTTTACATGTGTGACCAGGATAAAAAAAAAGGAAAAGAAGAAAAGCAGAGGAGGAGAGGAGAGGAATGGGAGCTGTCCAACTCAAAGCTCCTCATTAGCTTTGACAGGCCTTTCATTACATATGCACCCAGTTCTCAGCACCACCACTGGCTGACCAGACATTACACAGAAACACACTCAAACACAAACGTTAAGAGATGAGACATTTCATCAATTTGTCACACATCACCAGGACCCTTTCTTCTGGAAGACAGAGCCATTTGTTGAACAGCTATGACAGAACAGTCTCATTTTTTAACATATAGATATTCAGTTAGTAAAACATGACTGATATGCAAAATTCACTTCTTTAGTTATTATAGAGCAATGGAGGCTAATGTAGAAACTTCTAACCTACCAATTCAAATAATTCAAAATTAATGCCTATACCACACTCTTGCCTCAAACCGCATCAAGTTGTTAGGTATGTGCTTTCAGATTCTGTACAACATACTGTTTTCTATAAATGTTACATTGCATAGATTTGCAAAAGTTGCCATCTTGAACTATAAAACATATCCATTCTCACAGATTGTAGTATTTCAAACTGAAAAGGGGAAAACTGTGTAAGTTAAATATTTCCTGTTGTTAGTGTGTACTCTGCTAGTACAAGCAGATCAGACACAGCTGAACTGATGGCGCTTTTTAAATAGCTCAGTGTCACTGAGAAAAGCTACAAAAACATCCAGCCAATAGCAGTGGGCAGTTTCCTAAGGGATGACTAACACAAACTGTGCAGCCGAAGATGAATTACAGTCTTTGATGTTACATCTACAAGGTATACCAACAAGGTAGATGTGCTTACTAGTGGACAGTCAGTGGACACAGTGTTAAAAAAATCCAGAAACACAATATTATTATTAATAAGTGACTGCTGAACAATATTCCTTTTGTTGCCCTGGCAACATCTAGTTAGTTAAACTATGTACTTTCACTACAGAAATAGGGGACTGAAACAAACAAACAAACAAACAAACAAAAACCTATAATGAATGCAAAAAATAATAATAATAATAATTACAATAATAGTTATAAAACTCAATTTAATAAAAAATAAACATTTAACTAAAAAAGGTAAATTATAATAAATAATAATAATAATAATAATAATAATAAATAACAGAACAATTGTTGATGTTTATATATGTTTGTATATGATGTTCATATGTTCATGCTTCTTTATAAAAGAGGACAATTTGCTTTTAAAGTGATGGGCTCTTTAAGTGACTGGTGAACACTATTCCTTTTGTTGCCCTGGCAACATCTAGTTAGTTAAACTGAGACTCCTATACTTTTCCTTTCTCTCTCACTGCACAACCCTTCCACTCAATCTCCTTCTTTTACAGCACCCCCCTGACTCTCTCGTGCTCTTTTATTTCTGTGCAGCAAATGTGGAGAAGACATAACCAGAGGCATGCTGCCACTGATGTCATGGTTGTCAGGGTAACAGTGGTGCTGTGATTTGAGACTGGGTCATCATGGGTCATTGGTGGTGCAGGCCAGAAACAGCCTTACTCTTTCTGGATCAAGCAAATAACAGAACCAGTCAGGGGCCAGAGACAACTCTGATGTTATGAAATGCTGACACCTACTTTAGTACAATTTGAGGAGAAGCAGTTATTTTTAGGAATGCAATCTTTTTTTTTTTTTTTGGTTTTGGAAAAAACATGATACACTGTAAAGTCCTGTGGAAAAAAGTAAAAAGCCTGGCAGCAAAAACATCAATAAAAACTGTTTAGTTGCTGCATAAAACAACAACACCATAATACCAGTAAAAAATCTTAATTTTCTTTTTTACCCAATCATTTTTGCAATGTAGTCAGGACCAGTGTCTTCTCTCTAGTTAGAGCTCCATAGATTACATAATGCTACTAACATGTATTATCAGATTATGAGTGTTACCACATAGCACTACAAGCGTTACCACATAGCACTATTGCTAAAACTAATCTGGTCAAAGTGCCATAAAAAAGGAACGGAGTGCAGACCTTTGCCCTGGCAACACTTTTTCAGTCTGTGAACAAATTACCATTGCATTAAAAGTGTGTGAGGCTTGTGTACTGCACTTTTCAAGATGCTGTTCATTATTTGCACAGCTTCTATTTGTGTTCCTAACTAGCTCTGTTTGTCATCTCTTTACATAATAAAGTGGTTTGGTTTGTAAAATGGTTTGTTCAGTTGTGGTGCTATACATGAGCACATACTTCAATTCCAAGTAACTCACATAATAGTTTCAAGTTTACTGCTGAATAATAAGGCTAATTACTGTAGTATAGGGTTCAGCTAAGGTATTTGTTCAGTTTTGTTGTTCAGTCCTTTCTATAAGTGAATTATCTGATCAATCAGTGAGTTAATGTGTAAGCCTTATAGTTGTAAATAAAAGAAAAAACAACACTGGAAAAAAAAACTTTACAATCATTGTGCCTTTACCTGGATCATGTAGAGCTGGGCAATCCGGTACTCCTCCACGCTCAAAGGCATGGGGATACGGTATTCTTTGATTAGCATTCTGGAAATCGTGACAGGGGAATATTCAAGGAAGGGTTACAAGGGTAAGGGGAGAGAGACTGAGGGAGGGGAATGGGGCTGGAGGTAGGAAGCCAGGTGTGTCAAACGGCCATCAAGGTCATCATCGCCAAAACCTAAAAATAATAAGAATACAGAACAATTTAATAAACAACACCATTTACACGGTTATAAGATGCCTTGCATTATGTACTCTAACCACTTCGAAGAGCTTGAATATTACAAATTAATCTCTAATTATTGTTTATCTCTTAATTCACCAAACAAAGCATGAACTGAAACTAGGTATGCTTGTTAGATAATTAGTCCTGAGTTGTTCTGCTGTGTCGCATATTATGGTTAATCCAATAAAATGAAAGGCACTAATGCACTAATACAATAGGAGCATGAAAGAAGTGTGGAGAGTGCTACAAACCACCAAGTGAATTAGTGATTTAATGGGGTCTAAAAGTCTAAGATTAATGGTGAAAATGCGTCTTTTCTTCTGTTCGTTAAAATACTAATCTTTTTTTAGTGTTCCTCTTTTAATTTAATGACAGCATATGCTCAAACTGACATGGACTCCAAAAGTTTGCGTAAAGGCCTCTGATCCAGTTGTGTTTCAATTGACAAAAAAAGCCTTTTTACACAAAAGCCTCACAAATAGGCTTTGTCCCAAATTTAACATAGAAATTGCTTTAATTTAACATAGAAATTAAAAATATTTCTTCTTTGTTTTAATTGTAATAACTTGTCTTTTTGTATACATTTTAAAACTTTTTCAATGTGATTGATTTTCAATGTGGTGTAATATCTGATTCTTGTTGAACAGATTCCAGCAAGTCTCAACTATGCTTGTCATTTATAACTGTATTTATTTTATTCTGTCAAAATAAACAAACTAAATGCATTTTAAAAGGCTACAATTGTTACATATAAATGTATCTATAATATAAATATCTTTTTAAAAACCCATGTAAAAACACAGGTCAAAATTTATATTCCATTTGCTAATGAATCTTGTACTCAACATATATGCAAGACTATTGCAATTGATAAAGCTATTGCACACTGTTCTATCTCGTTCTTGGCAGAAAATTACAAAAGCATAGATTCTTTCAGACCTGACACTCTCTGGATGAGTTTTCTGCAGATCATGGATCATCAGGTGCAGAATTCCAGAAACTCCAGAATCTCATGCGACTGTGGTTATTCCCCTTGTTAGGCAATTTCTGTAGTCTGACAACTACTGCTAACAGATATATACAGCATGGACTGGGGTTAGGGGAGAATACTAGGCATAATATGGTCACATGATCACAAGTGTGGCTAAGCATAAAATGGATTAAGCCAAAGTCTGAGGGACTGATTGGGTGTACTACAGCACCATGAAAAAATGAGGACTAAAAGGAGTCAACTGAATAAGTATGAACAACAATTAGTTTTGATCTGCTCACAGATAAAAATCATTCCTATAGGTGAATCGCATGTTTTCAAAAGGTGCAACAAAAAACATGTCTGTCATTGAATTTGCAACAAAACATAAAGAAAAAACAGAAAGGAATTAATATATATTTAGAGGAATTAATATATTCATATATATACTCCTCCCAAAACGTTAACTTTATTTTGCAGCTAGTTTTACTGCAGGAAAAAACTGTATGAAATGTTGGCGAAAATTCTAGGACCTCATGAGAACTGTAGCACAAACTTTGACATTTCTAAATTAACATGTGAGTGTAGAACTGACAGTCTAATTTGAATAATTTATATTTTTTCTGCTTAGAATGAAGACATTTGGGAGCAAATGGTGCATGAAGAGGACCACTGGTGGTATGATGTACCTCTCCCAATACAAACAGTACTGTTTCCAACTGCTATATGTTATTTAATTTTGAAGGTTATCATAGGCTTGAACTCAGTCACATAGATATAACTTTTTATGCATTGGCATCAAAAGAAATCTGCAATTTCTGCCTTTTAATTAACTCTCTCCTTTAATAGTGTTACTGTTCAAAGCTGTCATCACTTAAGAACCTAACATGGCAGAAAATGTGCAGACTTTTTTTGGTACAATAAAGTACCATTTTGAGCAAGACAAATGTGTATGAACATATTTCGCACTCCAGTTGCTTTTCAATGTCACAAGAAAAAAACAAATTTAAGCATGCATGGTGCTTCTTTTATATTGTAATAGAAAACACTGCAGCACAAAGAAGGCTCTGTGAATGTACTGCAGGGGGGATGTGAGGTAAAACAGTGTTAAGGTATGGTTATATAACACTCCATCTACATAACTCTGACCAGCATACTAATTTGTTGCTTAGAACAAAGAGGGCATTGACTGGCCCCATGCAACTTTTGTTATGCACCTTATTACACACACATCTACGTCGACCTACACCCAATTAAGCCAGTGGCTTAATTAAGCTTTCATGTCATCAGCTACTGTGACGTGAAGTCAAATGACCAAACTACAAAAACAACAAGGGAACACAAAGTGGACTCTGGATCCCAGGATTAGCTAATGCTCCAGCTTACATAGTTTTCACTCAAATCCCGACACCACAAGATTTTATTACACTGCTATATGAGACATGGTACCATGGAGAAACTTCTGGGAGTAAATGTTACATTTCTTTTTTCCTCACTGCCCCTTTAAAAACTCCTCTTGCAGAACACAGTCTTGTAGATGGGACAGGACATACAACATCATGCAAGGCTTAAAATAACTGGACTCTTGGGAAGTTCTGTGAGGTAAAAGTAGGCTAGCATTGGCATAGTGGCAGGGCTTAGAAGGATGTGTGGGAGGAAAGCAAGGCCGAAACAGAGCAATGGTTCAAGCCATGTATCTGAAACCATGGGTTATGTATGAGCATGAGAGTACACAAGTTAACCTTTATGTAGGAGTGGGCAATATGGCAATGTTATCACTGTCCTGATAAATAATGTCACAAAATATTTTATCAACACGTTTTTATGTCACAATATAGTATATCAGGTATCAACAGCATTCCTAGAAAACTGCACAACTGCACATATTACAAATAAAACTTAGACCTAAATCTTAGATCAAGATTTAGACTGGTTGTAGAGCCTGTAAAGAATATCAAGGAGGGCATAGTGACTGCATAGAAATCAAGTAGCTGACTGGATGTCAGTGTGTTCTAATATTAACATATATTTTATAAACTGTTTGAATTTTTTATTCTTCTGTAGCAGAGTATGTGTGTGGAGTGGTGCAGCAGGAATAACAAACTAATTCTGTGCTACACAGGTTTATAATGTAGGTATAGGCTTGAAATTATGGCCCAATCACAAGCCAAATAACATGCTGAGCCTTCTTTTAAAATTTGTGCAGCAAAATTAACAACACAAGGCTAACTGGGTATAAAACCTGAAGAATTTGGCTGCGATCAGTGAGAATTTCCAATTTGTACGTCTACTGAAGAGTTCTGCAGCACAAACGCTTTGTATGAATGGACATCATTGTGAGAGCTGATTTTTTGTTTTCTCAAATCTATGTGTGCCACAATTGTTGGCACCCAATTATCTATTACTTTATACAGCTTCCCTTTGCAAAGATAACAGCTCTGAGTCTTCTCTTATCATGCTTAATTGAGACTGGAGAACACAAGACACGGGATCTGAATTCCACACTTGTGGACGCGCCTCTTTATCTCACTTATCCCACAGGTTTTCTATGGGGTTAAGTCATGGGACTGGGATTTGCATAACAAAACTTTGATGCTGTGGTTTGTAAACTATTTTTCTGCTGTTTCGTATGAATAAGCATCATTGTGTGAGCTGCAGCTGTCATGTCAGTCGCAGAGGTGGTCGGTATGTTGAAAAAAGCACTGTCTGGTTCATGGGATGGAGTGTTCTTGGAGAGATTCTGGAGTGAGAGAAAACACAGACGATTTGACTTTCTGAAAAGCCCGCTATGTGCTCTCGGGTAAAATCACGCCGCTTCACTCCTTGCTCTATTCCTACTCCTCACTGCTCAAATACCATGACAGAGATTTTTGCAATGGCTGTTTTAAATTACAAAAAAATATTCAGATTTTATATCCATGTGACTCTACTCTTGTGGTGATGTCATTGTTTTTTTCTGTTTATTTGGAGTTTAAGCCAAATAGAAGATAAAAAATAAATACATTCACTGGTCAAGCAACATTAAAATTCATAAATCCATGAATGGCGCAATGAGCATAATGAAAAATGTATGGATTTATACAGTATTGTAGCAGTATTAATACAGTATTAAAGATTTTTAACTTAGAACTTTCAAACTTAGAACATGGCTCAGCACGGACGTCTGTGTGTGTTCTGGTTGTTATATCACATCAGCTGTGTTATATCAACATGCATCCATAAATTAGTTGTTTGTCCTTTATTACAGATAGTTGTTTTATTATAGATAGTTGTATTACAGGCACTTATTTTTAGAGAGTAGTTGGTTGGGTAAAGTAGTCTATTTATATTTATAAGCCGTAACATTAATAGTGGACATATTAATAGTGGACATTCAGAGAACCGCATCATTTTTGTGGACTGTTTTTGTGCATGTGCTCACTCTTACGCTTAGAGTGGGTTTTGAGGGTGGAAGCGCAAGTACGATTTTATACCAGGATGCCTGATCCCTTGTTGCACTAAAGGTGCAATGTTGTCTGGCTACCAAAAATACTACCAAGTGCAAACAAGCAACAAGCCAGCCTATCCAGTATAAACAACATACACATTTCAACTAAATGAGATTTATCAGGTACAAATTGAAGAGGAGTGAATGTAAAGTAGTATTTTATTGCATAGCTTACTGTCAATATGGGTTGTAGGAACTGACTGAGCTGACAAGGAATTGTCTGACCAAAGAAATGGGGAGAAGAGACAAGACATACCAAAGCAGAACATCAAACTGAACAACTTGATAACTCAGGGCTGTACATATACATTTTGAACATATAACATAGCAAGCTCTAGGACATTGTAACAAATTGTCAATAACTGTAAGAAAAGAGAAGCAGCATGTAAAATGATTTTGTTTCAATATTCTTTTTGCAAACTATACAGATAATTCAGTTTCTCCACAGTAAATTAGATTCCACATAAGGTGATGCTATTAGTGCTGCATTTTTGAGTGTGAGGATAACCGCACCAGCAGTAATGCAAGCATAGTTAAAATCCTTTAACTTTTTTTTCTATTTGCTTTATTGTTTATACTTCTGTTTTATACTTACATTTTGTACTTTTTTGGACATTTCTTTCTGTTGTACTAAAAAGTACAAAGATTAAAAGGAGAAACTAAATCATGCTATCAAATGATTGTTTTCTCAAATCTATGTGTGCCACAATTGTTGGCACCCAATTATTTATTACTTTATACAGCTTCCCTTTGCAAAGATAACAGCTCTGAGTCTTCTCTTATCATGCTTAATTGAGACTGGAGAACACAAGGTATGTGATCTGAAGTCCACACTTGTGGACGCGCAAGTTTCTATGGGGTTAAGTCATGGGACTGGGATTTGCATAACAAAACCTTGATTCAGTTTTTTGTAAACTATTTTTCTGTTGTTTTGAGGTGTGCCTTGTATTACTGTCCTGCCCCCAAAACAACTCAGTTTAAGCTTCCTGGCTGAGGCAGTGAGGTTTTGAATTTATTTCTACTTTATGAAGGCTGTGACTTTAAATTGTTGAGGGCCTTTGGAAGAAAAACAGCTCTTCACACTTCGTAGTGGGGATAATGTACTTTTCTGCATGGCTATGTCTACACATACCCCTGGTACTTATTGTATTACTGTAATTTGAGTGATGTTCTGACCCCAAGATCTAACTAATTCTTGCAATTTTCCATCTACGACCTTTGGACATTCTTTTGCCACTAAACCCTTCCTCCCCATTGTGTTTGGGGTCAGCGCAGCCTGTTAGCATCTTCAGTTGGTTTAAACTTCTTAATTATTGCCCTGATTGTGAAAACGAGCATTACTGCAAAACTGTTTATCCNCCTTTGGACATTCTTTTGCCACTTAAACCATCCTCCCCATTGTGTTTGGGGTCAGCGCAGCCTGTTAGCATCTTCAGTTGGTTTAAACTTCTTAATTATTGCCCTGATTGTGAAAACGAGCATTACTGCAAAACTGTTTATCCTAACCCTAACCCTAACCCTAGCCATTTCCCGATTTGTGCAGCTCAACAACCTTTGTGGCACAAGTTTTCCTAATAACTCAACATAAAATATGAATGGGAAAACTATACTCCAGTTAGATTTCACTTATACAAATTTCTTGGTGTGCCAACAACTGTGGATTCTTTCAATCAGTGTATTTGAAAAAAGGTTAGATTTTGGAATAATTGTAATTAATAATTTAAATAAAAGATCAAAAGGATAAGCAATACATAATTTTTTTACAGTTCAATTTATTAATGTTTAGCGTTTAGCAAGGGTGCTAATGTTTATGGAGGGCATTTATTTTTTTTCAGCTTATTATTATTAAAGGCTGTAAGAATCAAATGGGTTCCTTCAACTCCTAAATCCAGAAAAATCTTTTAGCTTGATTTATTTTGTCAGCAGGCAAACTGTACAACTGTAAAAATGATTGCTGGCATTACGTATGACACTAGAGCACCAAATGAAACAACTTTCTGTAGATCCTGATGCCCTTTGTTACAAACAACTGAATTTGCTATCACTACCTAATAGACCACAACTGCCAAAAAAGACCAGAAATTAACCTGTGTCCCATGATGTTTCAGAGCAGATGGCCTGGGCTGTGTGGAAATGTCTAAAACTGCACACACCACACAGTTAGAACAGCTCACAAATAATATACTTAAAAAAATAACGTAACTTAAAAACAGTTGGGACCAGCAGGGCCCAGCAAAGGTTTTGTAGTGCTAACAAGACTAGGCAAGACTTGTTTTACCGGATCACCAGGCTGCACACTCTCTCTACAACATTTGGGAAATATCAGCAAGCGCATTTCAAAAATGAGGGGAACACAGATATCAGTTCATGACACCCTTCAAACACCACACTTGTAGGTTAAGCATTATTATTACAATCGAGACATTTCAAGCAATATACATACCCCACAGGAAAGGTATAAACATATAGCTGACTCAACCCTGACCAGTGGTGGGGTAGTTACTTAGGAAATATCACATTACAATTTACTACTTCTCTCAAACTGTAATGAGATCGCCTTACTTTAACCTGACAGTACTTACTTTATATCTATGCTATTTTCTATACCCAAACAAATCTGTACCTGTACCATCTCACCATTTACAAAGGATTAATCCAGTGTGAAAAGTGAGAGTAGTAAAACCGTTAGCTGGCAGATGGGTGGGGAAAAAAAGGCACCTTAAGTAACTGTTTAAACAAGGAAGGCAGTATTCATTAAAAGCTCATTTAAATAGTGCCAATTTTTGAACATTTTGAAAATGTGCAACAAAGATGATTGGAAAAGCCTAACAGTTAAAGAACACCCAAATATTGCGAAATTAGTTTTTATGCTAGGAAGAAGTGGAAAAGCTAGGATATAACTTAAGCCGACATGTGAAAAAAGCTGATGGATAAAGAGTTGTCAAATAAACAATGGTGTTTCAAGCTGTAAGACACCTGATTCAGTTGTGCCTGGTTTTATTGCTTGGCATACAGCATAAACACAACAGTGACATAAAAGCTTTGGTGCAAGTTCTGACAGGAAGACCCCAATTCTACGTCACTCATTCTTTCATTACTCTGGCCAATCGCAATGCGCCACCTGTCTTTAATAGGACTCAATTTACACTCATGTTTTGCCGCTTTCAGGTGCTGACGTTTATACGTTCTCCCCCCCTCACCAGTTTGGCCCTGGTCCTGTTGTCCAGGGAGTAGGCTCTGCCCCTGCCGTTCATATCCGGCAGGGTCTGCGAGGGCCCGAACGCTTTAAGACTTGGGCCAGGACGGGCCCTACGCCAAAGACTCCTTAGTTGTTTGAAAATTGTCACCCTTCAAATTGTACACCTAATAGATGATTAAATATCGGTTTCCATCATTTTTGTTTTTGTGTCTTTTTGGCAGAACTGCTGTTACATTACACAAGTGGCCGCTTGTATAAAACAGTCTCTTATCAGTTAGCATGGGTGGCTGGTGACTGGCAAAAAGTGGCCCTACAGGTGATCTGATTATGGAGCATCATTAGAAGGTTCCTTTTGACATTCTCAAATTCCGAATGCAAAGCTCATTTGAAAAATGGCTCTGCACAATGTGCTCCCAGAATTTTCTGGCATATTACATTCTCAGACACAAGGTGGTTGTCGTCAGGATGGCACAGAAATTCCGCCCTCATTAGGTGGGTCATTGCTTGTTAAATTAACTCTTCATATACCTTTTCAGATAAAAATTTATTATTTTTTCATTGAAATTCAAACACTTTTTGTTTACAGATTTAAACATTAGAATAGCAAATTCCCATCTCCAGTGATAAAAGTCTGCCACTGTGCACTTTTCTGCAGCTTGCTCCTGGCTAATGATAACATTCTCACTGGCTGAAAAAGAGCTGACAAGGAGCTACTAGAACTCCCCAAAGGATATTTTAAGCAGGACACAAACCCACATGAAGCATGAGTTTACCGCACAGCAGCACTCAGCAACTCCAAGCACTGACTGTGCTGAGGATGAAGTTCTGAAAACTATATTTTGCCATTATACTACCTTAAATTTAAGCCATATTAAGACCACAGAAATCCACAGTGGATCACATGTCTTGAAAATGACATTGAAAGGCAGCCAATCTGTTAAATAAACAGACAGTTCTGCTACCTCAGTTAATGTGACTGGCCTTGTCTTTTATAGCCTGTATCTTTCATCTCAAAAACAGCCAGTCTATAAAGAGGTAGTAAACTGATACCAAGTGCGATAAGTGATGTCGAACACTTTATTTCATTCGGTTTATGTGGCATTCAGTCCAGTGTCGTTTCTGCATTACTGCCACCTGTTGAAGGCTACTCTCCTTGTGTACATCTTTCAGTCAAATGCCTCTGCTAGGCTGGTCCACTAAGCACCTGATGGAACATGTCACAACTAATTAGGTTCCTTGGCAACTGGCCAGGAACATGACTGGAATTAAAATGAGCATCTCAGGGAAGTCTTTAACTTGTAACTTGGTCTATCTCTGCTCACATTTCTATCCAAAGAATATAATCTCATTTTTAATACATGTTAATATTCTACGTGCTGCATTCTGTTCAAGTATACTTTGTTTATTGTGGTGGTAAGAAATCAAGTGATCAATGAATTATAAAAGTCAATGCACTAAAACAGCCTGGAGCTACAGTATTTCTTAGCCTATTGTAACCAGAGGTAGAATCTGACCCATATTACACTATATGGACAAATATATTAGATGCACCTACATGTTACACCTATGGGAGCTTTAGGCACATCCTAATGGTGTTTTAATGGGCTCTGTGTAGCCCGTTAAGTTCTTTCATGTCAAACTTACCCACCTATGCCTTTATGGACCTTGCTTTGTGCACTGGAGCACGGTTATGCACGAACAGAAAACAGCCTTTCCCAATCTGTTCCCACAAAGTCAGAAGCATACAAATGTACAAAATGTCTTGCTATGCTGAAGCATTAACATGTCATTTCACTGAAACTATTGGCCTCTAGGCAAACCCATGAAAAACAACCCCATAGCATTATCCCTCCTTTACCAAACTTTACAGCTGGCACAATGCAGTCAGGCAGGTAACGTTCTCCTGGCATTCGCCAAAGCCATCAGACTGTCAAATAGTGAAGCGTAATTCGTTACTCCACAGAACATGTTTCCACTGCTCCAGAATCCAGTGGTGGTAAGCTTTACATAACTCCAACTGATGCTTGATGATAAGGCTTGCATGCAGCTGCTCGGCCATGGCTGAGTTAGTGTGGTTCCTAAACGCTTCCACTTTTCAAAAACACCACAATTAACTGTGGAATATCTAAGAAGGAAGAAATTGTCAAATTTGTCAAAAACCCCCCCCCCAAAAAACCAGTTTTTCTTATACTTGACTAAAGTACAGTAATCACAACAACCAAGGTTGGCTGTAAAAAGGTAAGACTTCTTTAATTAAAGATTAAGGCATAACAAATACTAATCTTGAGTTGTGCCAACAGCAACAACTGGCAAACAAAGGAAATACATCGATTTTTATACAGAGGTGGGGTCTTCAACTGGGGTCTTCGCCCCCTCACAATTGACCTTTTCTCATCCCATCAAAACTCATCATTTCTTAAACTCATGAATTAAAAATTTGATTGGCAACCAATATGAACCACCTAAGCACCCAATTCTAACCCTTTTGGATCTGTATAGAACACATACTTTACTGCACTGTTCTTTTTAAGGAGCATCTGCACCTGCAGCAGAGCCTAGCTGATAACACCAAGCACAGAGAGAACCTTCCTGCTCCATACAGAGATTTGGGTGACGATGACTCCAGCCCAACTAAACTAATCCTGCTGCATAATTTGGTTAACTTATAAATGGCTTTCTTCAAACACATTATACTTAGAAATCACAAAATAGCCATGCTTTCTGATCCTGAACAGCAAACTTCACTGCAACTGTGGACAGTTTACCTATCCTAAATCTTTTTATGACTCTAAAAATGGCTTAGTTGCTATTTTCATGATTGTGAACTGTCTGTAATCAATCAACCATGATCTTCTACACTGAAGCTAACAAGTAATGGAAGCCCAATAAGCATTCTTGGTCAGCATGTTTAAAATCATCACACACTTGCCTCAAACCAATAAACTCAAATATAATTATGTAGGTTCAAAAATTTTATGAGATACCGATATGAAATATGAGAAAAATGCACATTACAGACAGCACAGACAAAATTCAGGTTTCATGCTGGCTGCCATTTTTATTCTTTTGTACTTTTGTCTGTTTATATCAATAAAGGTGTGTCACTTTGATGCACAAAATACACTTTTGTATGTTTTCTACTTACGAAGACTTAAGATTTGAATGTAAAAACAATAAAGCTGAAAATATTACTCAACTATAACTCAACAGTACTTTATGTACTGGCTTGTATGGACAACTGAAAAGTTACTAAGAATCTTTCTTAAAATGGACAGACATGAAAAAATATCAGTTCTCAATCATGTTTGTCTCCTTTACACATCTTATAAAGCCAGTTTGTCTGTGAAAAACAAACAAACAAACAAACAAACAAAAAACGTTTAAACTGTCCTTTTCTTCATGCTTCTAAATTTTCCTTTGTGCTATTCAACCACATAGGCTGAACTGAAAGTATGACAGACATAGCAACCATGACTGAATGTGTCGGGACTTTCTTACAATTTTACAAACAGTCCATTACAATACAAATTTTAACGTTCCCTCGCTCATTTCACCTCACACCTCAATTGTGCATCACAACTACATTTTGCAAAAGTATGAAGAGGGAATAGTGAAAAGCAAATAATTCTAAAGGAACAGGCTTCCCCTTGGCAGGCTAGCTGCTGTAAGCCAGTCAGTTAATCATGTAAACTCTGCAATGCCAGTTTCAATATAATGTACATGAAATTTGTGAATAATTGTCTTGTCTAGCTATAAAATTCTTCAAGTTACAGACATAAGACTTTAGAGGAGAGATAACAAATCTCATCCATAATCTAAATTCACTGATATATGCAATGAAATAAAAAAAAAGTCAGGTCAATCAAAGACAGCTTTAATTGACTTAATAATTTTAATAAATAATTTAGGCAAATACACATGTGCTCATGTCTATAAGTCTCTATTTTTATGACATGTCATACTAGTGACTAGGTGCCTCACAGGATTTGGAGAACCATGAAAGAACGCTACAGTCTATTAGATAATTGAACCCTAGGTAAAACTCTTTACAATGAAGAGGTCTTCTTGTTTATTTAAAATTGTTACCTTTCACCCATCCTGAAGTGACACTGCAAAGTGCTAATGCAGAGTGTTCTTCCTCCAAGTCATGTGATGGTTATGTGGTTATGTTACAACAGAATACCATCAGATGTGCCTACTTCTCAGGTTACCGGTTCTGTAAGCAGTCAAGTATATCCACTGTAAATAACAGCCTTCCCAAGACCATTGCTGCAGTGTTAAACAGCTTCCTGAGAAGTCAAAAGATTAAGTTGTTTTGGATCCTATCACTTTGTGCTATGAAATACTCTGGCAAACAGCTTGGTCAAATTCTGCTAACTTTATATACTACTTGAATGAAAGGCTCATTTAATGTATCATGGAGTATTAAAGGACAACTGTGTAAAAATGAACCTATAACTACAAATCATTGTGTTTTCATTAGCATATAAAATGTAGTGATATTAATCTGTACTGTATTGACATTAAAAGCACAACTAGCACAACTGTTGAGACAGACACTGAGGCAATGGCAGAAAACCTAAAGGTCACCACTCCGGGCAAGGACAGGTGGTTGGGTGATGCAGTAGAATGCGATACACAACCTCACTGCTTGAGGTTTACAATCTGCCCCTTCTGCCCCCCTTATGTTAATGCGTATATGTACATATAGGTGATTTCACTTCCATCTAACCCTGATCCTGAACTATATCATTTTGCTGGATTCATAAAGAAATATAGTTGAGAGAGAAGCAAAGCGCAAGTTTCTAAATAACAGAGAATGAATAAAATAAATAAGGATTTCAAAAGTGTGGGTAGCTTCTTAGCATCCACGCAGTGACTATAGTTAAAGGCAGAAGGCTCAGAGAACTGAGTTCTGTGCGACAGGGAGAAAAGACCTTATGTAACTCACAGGAATAGCTCAAGAAGTGGAAAATAACTGAGGACCACATAAACATTTCATATTTTGGAAAACAAGTCAATACATCAACAGCTGCAATGTACAGTACATTTTGAAAGTTGTATGCAACAGGGTGCCTTTATCTGATCATTATAAATATACATTTTTATTATACTACTTTCATTTACATTGTTTACATTACTGAACATACTTCAATGTCTATGTATAATACATTACAGTCTAATAATGGTGTAATTCAAGCCTATGATGCAACAAGTCTATAAGGCAATGATAAACAATTTCAGCATAACTCCTCTTACCCAACATTTTGCTTATGTCGCAGTGTGGTTAAGTGCAAGGTGTGAGTACTGGGGCTTGCCACATAAGGACTGCTAAGCTGCATTTTGGAATGAACAGTTAAATACTGAAATCCTCAGGGATACTTGTCACTTCCTTGAGATTCCTGGATCCTTTGGAAGACTATGAAATGACTGTTATGACTAGGCACTTAGCAAACACACTTTTCAAACACTGCATACAAGGTAATGCAAACAGCAAACTAAAACGTCTTTAAAAAACGTCTTAAAATCTTCAAGATAAAAAAATTAAACATAATATATACACAATAATATATACACAAATACTAAAACAATATATAACATAATATATACACAAGTTCAGTTAAACTGAATTTCACATAGACACTAAAAACATTGATACACTCAACTATTATAAACTTGGTTACATGATTTGTCATATATTGTATGGTTGTTTTATTTATAAACTATGTAGTCCACAGAGAAACTAGGTTATTAGCAGCTACCAATGAACTGATGGTCTAGATGAAGATAGCAAGCTTGAAGGGACCTATTATGTTGTTTGAATTATTTGTCCCTTATATCAGCCACCTAGCCACAGTACTACAGCTTGGAAAATGCTAATTCTATTTGCATGATGTGTAGGTAAGCCAAATTCTTACATTACACACTAACTAAACAAAGCAATCTACTGTCAAACATTACCTCTGGGCTTGCAAAAGACAGGTTTCAACAATGCAGTGTTAACTCATCCTTTTCTAAACAACTGGGAGGATTCAAACAAATTCTCAGGACTCCCTATATAGATAGCCCAGTTTTACCGAGTCTCTCTACCTCCATAAGTGCTCCGAATAATGTTGCTATGGTGATCAGAGGTTCTTTAACATGTGACTGTTGAGAAAGAAGAGAAAGAGCCAAAAAAAGGTTTATCTCATCCCCACCTCCTGTTACATCGTGTTCCAAGCTATCACAGTGAACCCAAACTGTTACTGTTAGGATGCAAGGTACACGCTTGTACTTAATGCAGTGAAGTGTTTCACCACTTATTACAAAGGTGAATAAATTCATGTTAGAGTTGAAATACACTGAAATCATCTGCCTGTCAGTTCTGAAAATGCATTTTCTTTTTTCTCCCCTGTAAGTTTTTAATGAGAATTTTCTTGACTAGTTCAGGAAACCCATGATAACCCAATTTTAATATAGATCTATAATTTAATTTATGCTGTCATCAAATCCGTCAGCATTTCTTTTAAACCAGCAATCAAGATTTTTGCTGCATACACTACATACCTTACATAGTAGTATCACAGCAGGTACAGAATAATTTACAGTTGTTACTGGATAATAAGCTTTTAGATTAAATGCAGACGCATTGGTTCTATTTTTGGACGATGACCTGTAGATGCAAACAGCTAACCTTGTAGATGGCCATCACCTCATCTCATCACTCAGCATGATTCTATATTATACTGTATTGTTCAATACAAGCTTATCAACTCAGTATACACAGGTATTAATTAATATATTCAACCCACTGGAACAAATTTAATACCGTGCTCAGTTTAACACTCATTAATTTGGGCCAGATACTTCTGATGCATTATAGTATCTGCCATCTTATCTTTTGGAACTAACAGACACAATAGATTGCCATGCATGTGCATGATTCTTCATCGTAATGATTAACTGAGATATATAGTTATATATATATGAATGTACAAAATATATTTCACTGCTGTCTACATTTCATTTTAGATGCATTTGTTAAAAAAATTTTTTTGTGAGCGTTTTGTAAGCTTTCTCATTCATCCCTTCATAAAAAATTACGGCTTATCAGTTTTTGTGTACGCTACACAAGCAATAGTTGGATGCCACTGAAACTTGTGTAATGGCTTCCCATACCCTCTTCTATTTGAATGATGATTACTACATTTACATGGAATGGATACTTAGAGCACAACAAATTTTCTGATTTAAGAAATGTACAGTACTACACTATGTTTGAAACAAAATACTCACATTGAGGTGGCTGGACCACTTCAATCTCTGGGTTATGTCACAGCATCTATCAATGGTAAAAATGATATTTTATCGTTAACGCGGTGTTACATATTACCGGCTTTTCCATCTTGCAGGTTATTCAGCCCATACAGTTTTAATATCTAATTACAAACAACAACATACTTTAGCTTTAAGTTGAGTAAATATTAGCCTGGCACCTATTTCACAAATCTGAATGAAGCAATATGTCTACTTTGTAGTTGAATAAAAGTGAAAACAGGTATGTGAGTTAGCAGTCATCATGTAGTCCTTAATCAGTGGACACATGATGCTGCCATTAAGATTTATGTTTTTGGTTGTTTTTGCTGTCTCATTCTCCAGCATCACTGTTTTCCCTAATCTGCTCATACCAGCACAACAAGCCACCACCACGTTAGTGTTACTGGAGTGCTGAGAATGCTCCATTATCCAAATAATTCCTGCTCTATGGTGGTCACGAAGAACCACTACTGAATTTACAACCAAAGAATACGGTAAAAATGACTCAAAAAGCATGCATAAAAACGGGTGGACTACAGTACAGTAGTGTAGTGATAAAAAAAAAAAAACTACAGATACAAGGTAGGTGCAATGAATTGCTGCTCAGTGTATACGGAGCCTATGTATGTGTATATAACAAATAATGTGCAACTAGACCACACCCAGCCAAAGGGTGGGATATGGGCTAATATATTGGCATGGCATGGCTTTTATATGGAAACAGAATAGAAACAATAGTTTAATGAACAATTTAATTGCTTTCCATTTCAGAAGATCACAAAGAAGAACCAAATGTGTCTTAACAAGTTTCATTCCATACATGGACACAGGTTACAAAATTGTGTGGCAGAATGACCTGGTTCTGAAAAGAAAGTACCTTTACATTTTGATTATGAAAGCTTTACGAATTTTAGGTTTCACATAAAACAGCCAGGTAAAACTGCACACTGAATTAATAGCACGAGTTGATAAAGCACAAAGGATCAGGTTAAGCCTCTCGGGTCAAAGCCCTATCTATTAATGGAGTGTAGTACTGAACCACCTTTACTAGAAAAACAACTCCCTATAGACTCTAAAAGTGAAACTCATTTGGTACCAACTACATTTTGTTCCGTCAGTAGACTGGGATCTGAAGTTTCACTGTTAAAGTCTCTGGTGCAAATTTTGCAATCAGCTAGGAGGGGCTGTGCATTACAGAGATTCTACCATGGTTACGGTGTTTTTAGACAAACGGCAGCCAAAAGATCTCCATGCAAAAAGATTTGTACATCAGCAAACCAGGGTGTCGAATTTAAGAATTCTGCCTTGTTTTGGAACCTCTAATAGTTCTGGTGCCGATTAAGTGTAACAACTGTGAAACCTCTTTTTTTTGCCTTGCAAAATGCACCGTGAGTGCATTTTACAGTTGTACGATGCTCTGCTTTACTGCCCTACTTGCTGACAATTTTGAATGAAATGCACTAACTTGGATTAAACTCATTTTGAGCAACGCTAAAGAATTTACAATAACAGTTTACATGAAAACTTACAGCAACATAAGTTTACACCTTCTGAACTGAATGGGCCTGTCACAGAGAACGCACTGGACTTCAGGTTTACCTGGACATTTCATACAAATTCTTTCATTTCATTACTTTAGAGGCATATCAATATTTCATTTTATTAGATTTGATTCATTTAGATATTATTATTAGCTATAAACAATTTCTATTGTTCCTAAATCCCTTACAGATGAAACTCTTGTNGTTTACCTGGACATTTCATACAAATTCTTTCATTTCATTACTTTAGAGGCATATCAATATTTCATTTTATTAGATTTGATTCATTTAGATATTATTATTAGCTATAAACAATTTCTATTGTTCCTAAATCCCTTACAGGTGAAACTCTTGTTTGTGCTCATTAACACGTGTTAGGATAGACCTGATTTTAAATGAATACAATTCATTGTATCATTACTCTGCAACATCTAATGCTATCAATGAAGTTCTGTTTAGGTAAAAAATTGCCTTAAGAAGTTTGACTATAGAAGTAAAAAGGAAGCAGAATATGAAAAAAAAAAAGAAAAATGAAGGGCAGAATGGGTGAAAGAGAAAGACAGAATGACAGTAGGGGTAATGCTGTGCATCATGCAATGACGTGAAAGAGGAAGGGAGAGGGAGGGGTGAGCTATTTTAAGGCCATTTGGTGGTGGTGGGAGGGGTCTGACTCTCTCTCTTCCTCATTTTTAAATTACAGTGGTATAAACTGGGCACCCTGAGGGAGGGTGGGGATACTTTTCTCAGTGTCTCTTTTCAGTACACCACCATTGTAAGCTTTGTTCACCACAGCAGCTAGCAGGCAGGTGGGTTACATAACTAAGGCAAAGAAAAGCAAAATGAGCATTCCCTGGACACACACTAATTCAGACATAGAAACTCTTATATTTTTGCTATGTATATTGTTGTGTGTGACTTGACACAGTGCTCCCACGTTCTACATCCAAAATCTCCATGTGCCCTTACATGGAAATTTCAAAAGTCACTTTCCTTTCAAACTTTTTGACTTTTTGGCATAGTTGAATAAGGAGAGGTCGGTACAAAAAAGGGACTTACTGTAAATTAGGGCTTAGCAGTATATTGTCTTTTTAAGGTATATAGGTTATAGATATAGGATAAGACAATACTGTTTGTATCGCTATAGTTTGATGTTGCGTTAATATGCTGAACATGACCTGTTTCTTCAGTAAAGCCTTGCTTGTGAATTTCTCCTCTCTGAAGGTAGGGCAGGGCTGGGTTTGTGTGTGCAAACCCAGCCCTGCCCTACCTTCATTTTTTTCAGAAATGTATATTCCTGAAGCAAATTTTATCTTAATCGTATTTAATTTTACTTAATAGCATCATATGTCCTGTTAGGAAAGCCTAAACTACTTGATCGAGATCAAGAATTGATAGTTATGTCTGAAGAATTACCAAGCAATCAGCCATACACCCACAGTTTACATGTAAACACGTAATCAAAAAGTAAAAGTACAAGACAGAGCTGCTGTTACCAATGTAAAATAGATTAAAACAAATCTGAAATGTCTTTTTAATTGAAAACAGTCTGTGTTAATAAAAGTGTTTGTGGCATCTGAACATTTAGCCCACTTCATAGAAAAAAATGAAATATGTATTGTGTATCATCATTTAGTATAATTTCTATATCACGCAGCCCTACCGTGAAGCTGAAACACTACTGTCTCCTTCTTCAAATACAAATAAAGCTTTCGTAAAAGAGGGCAGTACAACAATTTCAAAAATCATAGACCGTTACATAAGAGTTTTGAAACCACTTAAACGGCTATGCATTGCAGAAATGTACCATTCCAACCTGTGAAGGAGATGTCAGCACTTCTTATCCTATTTCCAATGAACTGTCAGTGGGTGTGAACGATGTTTAGCTTCCAATTTGCCAGCTTTTTATTTGAATGCTCCATTCCACAGTGTATGCTTAAAAAGATCCGGGACAATCAATTCCAAGTTGTTAGTCCGCATTTTATACTGGATAGTTTTTCAAACCTTGGACAATATTGAGGCTTCACGCAGCAAAGGCAGGGAAAAGAGGAGCAGTTTCCAATTTACTAACATCACAACCCCAACCACAACCTGCAAGTAGTAGCCACCTTGTATGACCTAACAACTTTAATTTACTTCTTCTACTTTGATATGTAACTTCTGTGTGATTATCACAGTGTCTTGCTATAAATCAGCATACCAGAGCCGAGCTCACAAAAATATTTGTGAGCTCACCAAAAAAGGCAAAACAGCTTGTTTTATTCCAGGGCCAAATCAAAAAAGAAGGATACTTCAGGTTCATGGAGAGCTAAGAAGTATTAAAAGGTTGCTCTGTTTCTGTTGGACAGGTGAGCAACATTAACTTATTTTGTGACAGGAAATGGTTCATCATTTCAGGAGCTATTGTAGTAACAGTTCGTTTCCCACAATCCAGCTATGTTGGTTACATTGCTTGCTGTGCCATTGTTTGCTACGATATTAAGACAAAGTTAACTGTTCATTGTAATAAGAAATACATTTTGTTTTGCATTTGGAAACAGCGTTATGTTAGCGCTATGTATTGAGTTAAGAACAGGGGTTTATCTGTACATAAGTTACATAAGTTACATAAGTTAGGCTACATTTGCTATTTCACACAGATTGAAGTTACATTTGCTTAATCACTTACTAATTGAGATTAGGCTGAAGTGAGGCTGTTGCTATTATTAATCTGCTGATATATCACAAAGTTGCACATGTAGTCTTGAAATGCAGACTTGGGACTTTTTAGTTCTACGTTCAAAAATTTTAAATGCACAATCTGTCACAAAGCATGGAACATACTGTCATACTTGGAACATACGCTGTAAATTATTCCAAAATCAGTCATGCATGGGCATAAAAGAAGCCTCCAGGAAATACTGAGTCAAGGGTTACCTTAATGTCAAATATACTTGCAAGAATTTGGGGTGTTTCACCCTCTACGGTACAGAATATCATCAAGAGGTCTACAAAAGCGAGTTAAGAATCTACTATGCAAAAATTAAGCAATATATCAACAACATCCTCTGAGATGTACTGATACAAGTCCAACTTTTAACAGAAAATTATGGATGTTGCGTTCTGCTGCTCAAAGTGAAAAGGACCATCCCTGGTTAAAGTTCAAAAACCAGCATGATATAGGGTTGTGTTTGTGCCAGTGACATGGGTAACTTGAAGTGTGAAGGCACCACTGATGGTGAGGGTACATACAACATTCATTATTTCCTAATAGTTGGACTACTTTGTCAGATTAGAATTCAAGTTTCTACTGTGTATCAGTCCACTTAAGATGAGCTTGATCCTATATAACGTCCACTGTGCATAGTGCAGTCTACTGTTTCTTTTTGTAAGTGAGTTTGTATATATGTTATTCATAACTGAATCAAACCTTTACCTCAGAATCAGAAATCATATTGAGGAAGGGAGAGAGAAAGGCCTTTTCTGAGTGCACATCCTCTGCAAACGTAACAGAAAGGAGGGAAAAGAAAAGAGGGAGGATATTTTTAGAGGTAGTGGAGTCAAGCTTCAGTGGTCAGAGAGAGAGGCCAGTGTGGGAAGAGAACCACAGAAATGATGAAGACTTTCACTTTTACTTACCATGGCATGCACCCACAAAGTAGACAAAAATAGGCAAGGGCAGAGCAAATGAGAAAGACGAAAAGCACAGATACAATGGCAACACATTTCAAATGGTGTTCAGGGAACGGAAGCAGCACAAAAGATATACATGAAATCGGAATCTGAATTCTACATTTTTTGCATAATTGAACTGCAGTTTGCTCTTTTGCTGAAAATCATGTACATTATGAAGTAAAAATAAACTGGGTTTTAAGGAAAAATCTAAAAGAACTAGTGGGGTTGTGTGATAGGTTCAGCTACTGACAATGCAGCGAACACACCTACCAGGCACTCCTCACCCTGGTTTTGGACTAGCTGTAGAGGATTAGGGGAAATGGAAGGATAATATAGCAAGGACACACAGTGACAGAGATGTGCATTCTGTGGTCAGCTCCACATCCTAACTGAAGCACGCCTACTCTAAACCAGCAGCCCCACAGGTGGTCCAGCAATATCCTGCTATGCATTTGATAGTTTTAGTGCTTTCCATACTCCAACACACTTTATGCAACTAATCAGCTCCTTAAGGAAACACAAAAAAGTGCAAGACGGGCCAACGTTGGGTGGATGTTTCCAAAATCTATGAACACTTGATGATCACCAGCATTAAATAGGAGATAAGTAAGCAACATCATATCATCCTTGATACTTGATATTTCTAAAAAATAATTTGTTATTACTGCAGAAGAACAAAATAACTTCAAAGGATGCTTTCCTTTCTTTCTGTGAGCAGCACTACATTTATATGAAACTGCCCTTGTGCATATATGAGAACTTGAGGTGGAAGCAGATGAAAAAATAGCTTCAGCCTACACAATTAATTGCATTAAAGTTTAATTATGGGGCAACATAGTGGCTAACACTGTTGCCTCACAGCAAGAAGGGTTTGATTCCTGTCTGGGGTGTCCAGGGTCTATGCTCTTTGGAGTTTGCATCTTCTCCCCATGTCTGTGTAGGTTTCCTCCAAGGACATACTGTCAGGTGGACTGGAGATGCTAAATTGCCCCAGGTGTGAGTGTGTGTAAATGTGTATGTCTGTGTGTCAGCCCTGCGATGGACTGATGGCCTGTCCAGAATGTTTCCTGCCTTCCACCCAATGAGCGCTGGGATAGGCTCCAACACCCCCCGCGACCCAAAAGGATAAGCGGCTTAGAAGATGAATTAATGAATGAATTTTTAATCATAATTTTTAATCGATAATTAAGGGACTATCTAACAAAACCATCTGATCAGGCTGGATTAGAGCATTCACATGGCAGATAAAAATGAGACATACAGGCTCTAAAATATACACACGCACTCACTGTGTTTTACAACATTATACATTTAATTTACTTTCAATATTTATTTATACAAAAGGGTACTATGATCAACTGAGACCAAAGACAAAGTGTTGACCACAAATTTTGCCACATTTTAATATATATATATATATATATATAATCTATTGGTCTATATTGAGGTGGTTAAACTTTATTAATGAATTATTTTTGTAGATATTTTCATATTTGTTTAACATATGAATGTCTTGATGCACCTACACACCCATAGAATTTTAGCAGTACAGTATGAATCTCAGTATGCACTGAAACAGTACAAGTGGCAGCAGAGAGGTCCATGGTCTTTAGCTTACAACATTTGTAGAATATAGTGATTTAACTAAATTCTTTAATGTATTTAATGAATCAGTGCATCAGATAACTCAATACACATTTCCAATAAACACTTTACATGTGTTTTTTGTTGTTACTACAAACAGTGAAATGTCAAGTGTGCATAACAGTGCATTTGTTAGATATTTCTGAGGTTTATGGTTGTTAATGGAAACTAAATCGGAACTAAAACTTGTGCACGGATCCCATAATTTTAGATAGTCTGCGAAAGTCAAGCCTACACTGTGCAAGCACCAAACCAGCATGATAAAAAAATCTAATGTAAATTATTTGGATGCTGATTTAATGATCACAATTAGATCACATGATAACATAGTAATCCCAATTTTAAAAAGCCCAATGAGAGAGAGGGACTACAGCCAAACCAGTGAAACCTCAACTTTATCAACACACCCTCACATCATGACTCCCAAGAGGTAGAGCAATAGTTACAGTGGGAGCAAAAAAAAAAAAAACTGGAAGGGCCAGGAACTGGGGTGTGACATTAACTGAGCAACAGAGACAAAGATGGAGACAGGGATACATACAAAGATCTTGACAAGGACACACACAGAAACAGGAACCAGAGCAAGGACAGGAACAGTAACAGAGACCAGAATTATACAAAGCGATGCAGAATGAACCGAAATGGTACATTTTTGAGGTTCTGCAACATGGCAAAACTTTTAGGAAAAACTGGCAATAACAAATGTGCTCATGTATTAATACAGACTAAAATGTCTATTAGATGTTTAATTAAAGGAACACTCTAGTCAACATGAAGAAAATGAAGTCGAACACAGTCTTTATCATCAAAGCCATTTTAAAGGGAAAAAAACAAGGAGAAACTGACCAAAACATGCGCTATCCACTCCCATCCACCAGGCAACCCGTTCAAAATAACACACTACAGAAATGGTCTATACACTCCCATCCACCAACTCATTACCTTTGACTATAACAGAAACAGCAGCCTTACCAACCGAAAATACAGAATTACCCAGAAGTTGATGGTGCAGACTACATTTTTAATATGGTTAATAGTGACTGAATATAAAGCATTTGATTTTGAAAAGGTAAAATCAAAAACATTATTTTTAAGTTCACAATGGAAGTGACAGAAGAAACAAGAGCACCATATATGTCAGTATGTCAGTTACATGCACCAAACTTTCCTTATTTAGCTATGCACAACAGAAACGCAGTCTTACATTCTATGGCACCTGTAAGCTCTTTGACCAGCATAACCAGCTTAACCAAGGTGGTCTGTCAGTTTAACAAGTTTACCAGTATAAGACATGTTTTAACCTACTCAACCATATTGACCATACAGGGCAGTAGGCCTCCAGGACCAAAGTTGGGAAAACTGTTTTAAAGTATCTAGGTTGCTACCTGGCCATCTAGGCACCTTACCTCAGTTCAGTTAATTTTCTCTGACTTAAAGGGTAAAACACACTCATCATCAAAACAATAGTTCCCCCCTCACTCTAGATGACCCGCTGCCATTCTGAGTCACACCATGACAGTCTGGCACGACACCATCACAGTCTTAAGCAACTATGACATGGTGTTAAGGGCAGTCGTTGTAACGGTCTGCGAGCATGTAGTCCTGCATCATGCCGCCATCTGCCAATGGTGCTGGCACTAACAGGATGACTCCTGGAGGACATCGCTACTTGCTGAATGTCCGCAATCATGTCTGTTGGGTCAGTTAGGTACAGTGATAAGGCCCTTGCTTACGTCACATGCGCAGCCAAGCATGAAACATGAATCATTCATGTCGCACAATGTCAAGCTTACTCACCAAGTTTCATTCCTGTCGCTTGATTCCTTCTGGGTGCGAATATTTATTTGTCTCTGGCATCCATTTTGTGTAAAGATATGAGTGGGGCAGTCGTGGGCTGAGGAAATCAGGTCACTGGTACAACCCCCTGAACCAACAAGACATGACTGAAGTGCCCTTGGGCAAATCCTCCTGCTCCTGGCAAGTGTGCTTACTGCCCCCTAGTGTGTGTGTTTGTGGGTGTTTTACTGCACCAATGAGATAAATGCTGCTCTGTGTGCAAGTACTTTGGTCAAATTAGTGATTCTAAATATGGCTCCTATTCTTTACAACAGATCTACATCTCAAGGAGCCCATTTCAACAGCCTATAACTACTTTTCTTATATCTTAATGTTAATCATCAAGCTTATAGACTTTGCCTGGGCAGAGGACTGAAATCCAGTTTTCATTTTGTGGAGGGACAGTATTATTCTTTATGCCAATAGCACCAAAGTTGTATAGTTTTGGATGTAGATCTGTGGCAATTAGCCAAAAATTAGCCAAAAGGGGAATTCAAAAGATATTCTGCTTAATCGACTTAATAAACTGTCAAGACTTAAACAGAGTTATTCAGGGAGGTCTGATATGAAATTCTACATTCTACAGAAACCCAAATGATATTCACAATGGTGGTAATGGAAACCAGACATCAGAAGTAGTTAATGACTCATGGACAATCAGAGTTCACAGATAGTCTTACGCAGGGACACAGGAATTGAGCGTGCTAATGGTGCTGCTCGCTAAAAATAATGATATTTTAAGGATCCCAGGTTAACTTCTACGCAACAAAGTCCTCTATCACAGTGGCCACCATCAGAAAAAACACTGAACAACAATGGTGTGCATGTCAGAGGTGAAAGAAGAAAGCCACTGCTCTCCAAAAAGAACACTGCTAATCATCTGCAGTTAAAGATTTACATTTTAGGCATTTAGCTGACACTCTTATCCAGAGCGACTTACAAGGTTATTCGTATTACAGGTGGACCAGTGCAGTGTTAGGAGTCTTGCCCAAGGACTCTTATTGGTGTAGCTCAGCATTTGCTACCTAGACTGGGATTCCTGGTGGGTAGTGGTGTTAACCGCCGAGCCACACCACCCATGTAAAGACCATGCTGACAGGTCAGAAGACTACTGAAAAAATGTTTGTGGGTGGATGAGACCAAAATAGAACCTTTTGGTTTAAATGAGATGTCTTGTGTCTGAAGAAAAGAACACATTGCATTCCTGCTTAAGAACCTTATCACACCTGTTAAACATGGCAGCAGTAGCATCATGGTTTGGTTCTGTTTTGCTGCATGTGGGCCAGTACGGCTTTTCATCGTTGATGGAACAATGAATTCTGAATTGTACCAGCAAATTCTGAAGGAAAATGTCACAAGCGAGGAGTTCATGTGAGGAGTAACCAACATCCCAGAGTTGAGGCTGTTCTGTAGTGAGGAATGGGTGAAAATTCCTCCAAAGTAATGTGCAGGACTGATCAACAGTTACTGGAAATGTTAAGACTCAGTTATTGCTGCACGAAGAGGGTCACACCAGACACTGAAAGCAAAGGTTCACACGTTCACACAAGTATATTAATATTGTATCATTTTCCACATTAAAAAAATAAGTATAATATAATATATTTGACTCATGTGTTTAATTGGGTTCCCTTTATGTACTTTTTACAAATTTGATTATGTTTTAGCTCATATTTTTGCAGAAATATAGAAAAGATGAAACTTTCAAGCACCACTTTAGGTATTTTAGTGAGAGAATATTGATGAATGAAAACTATAAAAACATCACTTCTGTCAAACTGATGAGGCTGAGGGATACGATCCTGTATTATCGAGTACCGCATAACTACAGAATACTACAGAATAATAATTCTACAGAATAATAATTTATTAGGCTGGAATGGCTCTTTAATGACATCCACTGTCTCAGAAAGAAAACAGCATTTCACATCAGTCAATACACTCTTACTCGCATACAAGAAGCAAACATTCAGAAAACAAAGTAAACCTAAAAGAGAGAGGTGTGCCACAAGCACCTAATTCCTATAGAACTTCCTGTTTTGTCATGAACAGGAAGTGATAAGAATCTGTACGCTGTGCCTTAGCCCTAACACTGCAACACAGGGTTAAGAAGAGCACGAACCAAATTAACTAAGAAATGGCCTTAACCATCTTCATTACATTTATAGTAGGCCACAGCCCACTGACTCCTTGAGGACAACACTTTCAAGTTCCACAGTGGGAACAAATGGCCGTTTTAAACCAAAGATTTCAAGCAATCCCAATTCACAAATAGTTGTAATGAATTTTTCAGGATTTTTTAATGTTTGGCTTTCATTTCAAAGTAACTTATCCAGCATGTTTTAAACATGTTTCGTCCAATAAGTAATATACTATGGACTCTAGCAAAAGTCTGAGCAACAGGAAGTGTGTTTTGTTTAGAACAGGTTTTTGCGGTGTGAAAGTGGCAACGCAGCTTTCACCGATTACCACTGCTATGTACATGAAAAAGTCCCCAGGTTATTTCTATAATACATTAGATTTAGTTAAAAAAACTAAATGTGAAAAGGGGAAAGGGGGAAAAGTTCATGTTAACATACTGTCTGTATATTGTTAATATTACAGGGCAAAAACATACAATGCTTTTTCGTTGTATTACATGCAAGTGGTGTTGTGTCAAAGAAGTGGGTGGGCACTGGTGTAGAGTCCAACTCAGCTAAGCTATAATGAAATATCACTTTCTACTTCTTTATATCTACTTAGTCTAGTGAGCTGAAACACCTCCAAAGGGTCATCCTGTTCACTTTCACGTGTGTGTGCTCAGGGAAGCTTTCGCTCACAGCTAATGAGCAATATGTGTGTGAACAGGCATTAAATGACTGGACGTCTTTGACTCTGATCTGAGAACAACACTGCCTTTTTTCTTTCAGTACTTCAGTGCAATGCAGCTTCTATCAGGTCAAAAACTAGGCCAACTTTGTAAAACATTCCATCGCTTGTCATAAATGTCATAAATCAGCAAACATCTGCACTGATCAGACACTCTGTCTGAATTCTTATGCTCTGCAATGTGAGTAAAACAGCTATCTGATCAGAAGAGTGAGAGAGGGTTAAGCACTCAATGCAATCACCCTGCTAAAGTCAAAGCATGAAAGGAATGTTTTGCTGTCATCTTTCTTTCTATACATGACCAGACCTGTTTCTTGTTCTAAAGCAATGGGTTTACTTCATCATGATTATGATTATCACATGATTGCTTTCACGTCTTTTTTTTTTAATTGGTGGAGCTTTTTTCTGATATTGTACAAAGAAGCACAGTAGATAGGCATCCTCTTCAAATTCACATGTCTATAGCTTTGTAATTTAGCTTTTTAGTAATTTAGCTTTTAACAGAGGAAAAACAACGAATAATGAATAAATGAATAATTTTACACATTTTTACACAATTTTGAAACACTCATTAGGTCTGCTCTCTATATTAGTCATTTGTCATTAACGTGAGTTTAATAAGAACCACTTTATGCCCTTTGGTCAGTTCTAGGAGTATGTAAGTATCCCTATAGCTTCATATGGATTATCTCTAAGGTTATCAAATCAGCTATTAACCCGGCATTCTGCTTTTACTTTAGGGGAATACGAGCCGATGCTCATACTTTGTACACAGTAAATAAATTTCATTGAATCAACACATTTCATCATAGCTACAGTGAATCATTGCAGAGTTTGTTAGTAAAACAAAAAGAGAATAGACCAAAGGAGTGTATGGTCTATACACCTAAAATAAAGATTATTTAAAGGTTCTCTAGAGTGATACCACAGAAGAACCACTTTTAGTCGTCTCAAGAACATTTTGAAGGGTGGTTCTTTTTACCGTTTTGAGCCATTTTGGCCAGTGACAAACAACCTTGAACCTTGAAGTCCTTGAACCCAAAGCCAACGTGTATAGCTGCCTTCTAGCCTTTATAACTTCAGAACGGTTTAAACTACAGACATGATACACATATCTGTACACTCAACATACCCTGCATGTCCTTATGAGCCATGTGAGGTCACATCATCATCAGTGAATAATCTGGCTAAAAAAAACCATCCAAAATCCGAAAAATTAACTCTCTAATTTTGGCCAACATATTATTAAAAGATTAAAAACAGCTACATGATTCACACATCACAGCACTCGGCAGACCCTGCCCTCAATAACCAGAGTGATTTCATCCAGCTGTGACCAAGAATCAGCCAATAATCCAACTCCAAACCCTACCAGACACACTTGTTATCGATATTTTATATATCTACTTTTAGCTTTTAGGGTTAAAATGATAAATTCACACATTACAGTAATCAGGACACCTTGTACTTATTAACCAGTGTGGTATGGTGCTGTGACCAAGCCAGAACCACTCATAATTGACTGTTAGCTCTCTGCTTTAGCTTTTATATGGCAATAAAAGGGTGAAAACATTGCTACACACATGACAGCGATCATCCGGACTTTTTTCTCTCTCAGACAATTCTCTGATTGACTCTGATTGAGTTTAAAGTGCTGATAATCAAATACTAACCCATTAACAAGTCAGAACACTGAGACCATGTGCTTCTGCTCTGTTTATGTGCTAAGAGAGAGGGGGAAGAGCAGAGTTACACGACAAAGTGGTCCTGTCTAAATCCACAAGAACTGAGAATTCCAAATTAATATATTTTATTCAAAATCTAAATTGTTTTTTTGTAATATTTAAAACAAGAGTTTTAGCATTTAGCATGAATTCAAAAAGACAGAAAATTAATAATAAAATATTGCTGCCTTATACTAGTAATATAATAATATTTTGGTATTTTATGTCAAATAATGGTATATCTGAAAATAACAATATTTGGCATTTATGGCTGTTTCATGTAAATTCTTTATATGTACAATTACCCTAGGACTGTAAGAATTAATGTTTCAAAACTATAAAAAAAATAATGTAAAGCAACTACATCAATGAAATTGCCCAAGATGTGTTGATTTTGCTTCACAGTATATGAAACCAGTTATTTTAAAAAAGCAGTTATGCTTTTTCTAATGTATTCCTGACAATAACTACATCAGCCCCAGGCTGAGTATGTGCAAATGGAGCAGTGGTCAAACAGGTGAGGCACAGTAATTAATAACCTGCCACAGTGGCACGCAGTCAGACCTTTGACTTCACACACAATAAATGCAAGAATGGATGACAATTGTATCTTTTTGCCACAATTATTTTTTGTAAAATCATATATATACACACACATATATATGTAAAGAGTAAAGGCTGCATCAGAATCAAAAAAGCTTTATATGAATCATAATGGAAAATAATTTCAAATATTTAGAACTGTAGAAGCAATTTTGCACATGACACATTGTTCTGGACGAAATATTTATTTAACATTACAAGTGATAAATGTATTTTTCCAAGTCAGGCCTACAACCAGATACATCCAGGGAAAGGCAGAGAAAGACTCAGCCATGCGTGATCACACCCACTCAAACATTCACAACTCCAATGCCACCCACATGCTCAGTTTATTTTGAACACTGCACAGACATGAAGTTCAAATGAGCAAGATACTTAGGTACAGTTTTAAGTTACTGTATTTTCAGGCAGTTAATAGGATAGCAGCTGGAGCTGGTGTTCAGTGTGATCTAGCTATGGATCTCGAACATTGATGGGAGTAACCCCAAATAAAGACTTCATAATATTGCACTAACTCCACCATGTAGGAAGCATTTTTTAAAAACTTTGTGTTAAAAAAACAGTGAAATGTTACACATTAGGTTACCTATGATTCTAACTGAAGACTAACCACCGATATAAAGCAGACCATTATGCTTGGCTATTTGTGGAATAAACTAATAATAATAATAATAATAATAATAATAATAATAATAATAATAATAATAATACACGATTCATGGTACATTAAACTAAGCCAACTTGTTTAACACTGCTGCATTAACATAATCCTTGATCCTCATGAAGACATAGTTTGAATGCATAGGCCTGTAGCTGTTGCTAGATCATGTTGTTCCACAAAGCAGACACCCTTATGTGGGTTTTAAAAATGCGGCAGTCTATGTACATCACGAAATCACGCGCGACGAGATGCGTGCAAATGAATAGTACAGTCTTTGATGTTGTTGTGACCCAAAGAGCATGTGAACAGCGTCGTATCGTTGTGCGCCATGCAGGTTTGGTGTAACTAAAAGATTTTGGAGCATTTGATTCACATGGGGCTGGTTTTATTCCAAACCAGTCAGTGGTGGTGCTACATGTCTTTGCACGAATCAACCGAACCACTTCATATGAACAGCCGTTAAAAAAAAAAAACAGCGCTGACCTGAAGTAAACCAAACATCTCCATCACGTCAGTTTCCTAGCAACATCGCGGCATAGTAATCAGAGATTGATGGCCCGCACTGCCCATCACATATCCCCACAACACAGCAGGACACAAACCAAACCTGGACATTTCGATGCACTTACCGATACGGAAAGTTTATCGCCTCCAGTTAATCTCTGTCCTCGTTTGTCAGCCCTGGTTTTACTCGTGCGATGGCACTACAAGTTCTCGTCCTTCCGGATAAAATGCAGTAGCTATCCACGTAATGGAAAAAGGCTCCTTTTCTTTTTCACATACACGCTGATATCACTTGTTAGTTCAGGCGTTTGCGTGAAGTGTCTTCATACTTCGTGCACACTGCAGCACACAAGATACATTTGTAGAATGACGCCCTTGCTTATGTGAAACGGCATTTAGCATTTCGTTCAGCAACCCGGCAGAAGCTTAGAAACGTCACGTTGTGGAAGCCGCCAGCGAAGTAATGTAGAGCGCCCTTGACTTCATTACATCCGCGTTGCAGATCTGAAAAATACAGTCCGTTTATGGCGTGTTCCTCGCTGACGTGAATGGAATCGCAGTTTTCGCAGAGCCACTTCGTCTCCTTGTCATAGGCAAGCCCCCTAAATGGCGAAAAGGCTGCGTCCATGCCATCCTAAACGCTAAAGTGTCTTTGCCCGCTTGATCTGCGTGATCACTTCTGTAGCGATTTGCCTTCAGCGTTTCCTCTCGCACACGGCTGAAACAGAATGTAGCGCTCCGCCTGCTGGCTTCGGTAGTTAAACTGTAACAACAGCTGATGGAGCAAAATCAACGTATCTACCTTGAAACACGTAACAGTGTCGAGTAAGCTTTGTCACATCGGCCTGAGAGTCAAGTTCAGTGTCAAGCGCTACCTGTTAGTTCTCTGGTGGGGTCTACAAAAGGGCTTGTAGGTGTAGGTGTTGTATAGTGGTATTTACTAAAATCCGAGGGTCCCTGTAGCACTGGCGGATGGAAGCACCACAACAATGTTGCCCTGTTTAATAAGTGAGTATTATTATTATTATTATCATATACACTATCTAAAAATCAAAATCAGAATCAAGCTTTATTGGCCAAGTATTGTTCACACATACAAGGAATTTGTCTTTGGTTACATTAGCTCACAGTGCACAGAGAGTAACACCATTACACACAGTAGAAAACGCACATTCCTAACACACACACACTCAAGACCTTACATGCTTGTAAACCTTACATTATGTGGAGTTGTATATGTATATTAAAGTGCTGAGTGCAGCAGTCTGGATGTAGGGGCAGATTAAGGCTTATACAGTGCAGTACAAGAAGAAACACCAGTCTGACACATTCAGTATGAAAGATGGAGTGATGTGTGAAACTGTTACTAAGATAAATAAGATAAATAAGAAGTGCAATACAGCAAGAACAGGACATGAGAAAAGTTTCCTCAATATGTATTGTACATGTTTATGTAATTCAGGATTAATAAGAGGAGTATGGATTGTAATGTGCATTGTACATTACAAGGTCAATGTGATGGTACCCCCAATGGTATGTCCTCTTTACCTTTAGATAAGGGGCACACTTGATTTCATATCCTGTCGTGCCTCCAGTTTTTTTTTTAACTTTATTGTTCTGTTTTAAAGCACTATGGGGTTCATTCACCAACCATTCTTAAGAAGACATTTCTTCTTAAAACACACTTATGCAGTTTTCATGAAGACTTTGACATTGACCAGTGTTTTCCTATTTGGGCTTCATTTTTGGGTAAGATCAGAACCTACACACACAACAGCATGTTTAAAAAAGACTTAGGAAGATATTGATGAATAAGGCCAGATATTATTAAGAGGTACAAATGTTCACATTTTCCCTGAGAAAAACAGATTTAAGGTGCACAATTGGACCTTAAACCACTGCTGTACCTTTGAGGGTACATTTACACCGTTTGTATCTTCATGAATGAAATCTGTATCTACATAGTACCTTTTTTCTGACAGTGTATGATATAGCTTTATACTCACATGGGTTGGGAATGGTTTCATAGACCAGTTGATTCTTGAACCAAGCAATCAGGAGTTATACAATGACATTTGGATTTAATACAGATTCATGGAAGAATGGACTGGACAGAGGTGATTGACTGTAAGCATGGCATAACCCTATTATGAAAATATGACAGTTTAAACATTTTTTCACCTCACTAAAAGGAAAGCTCCAGTTATGCGTTGAAACATCCATGGGTCTCATTCATGAAATAAGCTCTTTCTGAGCTCATAGCAGGTCAGTAAAGCGTATTACAACTTACAACTGCTTTAATGCAGGTGAAAAATTGCATATGTTCACCTTTCTGGCACTGTGTTTTTGATATCCTGTTCAGCAAGAAGGGAAAAATGGTAGTCCAGTAGTAATCCAAAGCCACAATACTGGCATTTATATCCAGAGAAGATTAATTTCATGTTAATAACAAGAAGTGGTGTATTGATTTGTTTCAGATACTTATGCTTCCCTCTGATATTACTAAAATTAAATGTTATTTAATTTGTAGCACTTCTTTATATGGTGTCATTTATAATAAAGTACCCACTGGACAGATAACAGCCCTTGAACTGGATATATTACATTGAATCCACTGTATTTGCAGTCAATTAAATGATCTAGGCCTATTAAGAAGAGAGTAGGTCTCGTTAATTTGACTATATGTCTTAGGGAATGCTGAAGTGTTGTAGTTACTAGTACTTATGCACAGGATACTCTGAATCGGAAGTGTCTTAATCTTACTAAACAAAAGATTTTATATGCACAGATGAGTATGGTTGTGGTTTGCCCTTGTTCATTGCTCTAGGTGAGACACAGGTTAATCTCTCTCATTTGCCCATCTGTGCCAACTGGACATACTGTATCATCAACTACTTCTGCCTTCTCTGATTAGGCTAGTGCACATCAGTGTGCTGTGTAGAAATTAGAAGAAAAAAAATGTCTGCATTCTAAATCAAGCTAGTAATAATGCTACACGTGTGCATATGGGGTTCATCTTATTGCTGTAAATGCAGTATCCTCTTTTCCTCTCTACTATGTCCTCCAGCCTAGGTCCCAGACACTGATCACAACCCACGCTTTAATAACGCTTAATTTCTTTAAATGCACTTGGAAGAACTGAGGTGAAAGGACGTTTCCCGAGCGAAAACATATGGGTGCATACAGAAGGACCATGAAAAGTTAATTCCCTTGTTGATATGTTTGAATACCATATAAATTCTACTTGATTCATCTGTCCTCCAGATCAGGATCTGGAAAGCAATAAAAGTTTTGCCATCTTGAAGGATGCATCAGTTCTTTAAATTCTCTTGATTCACGTGACAGTCTTGTTTGCTGATGTAGGTCTGTGATATAGTTTTGCTGCCTTCACCATGTGTTGTTATTGGGTGATTGGAGGATGGTGATGAAAGGTAATCAAAGTCAGTTAAATACTTTATGTGAATTACAATAAATAAGTCACATGTTCATATTCACATTTCCCAACCCTGCTCCTGGAGGCACATTGCCCTGCACATTTTAGTGGACTCTATGCTTTAACTCGCCCGACTCTAAAAGGGCTTGTTAATGACCTGATCAGTTGAATCAGGTGTGCTGGGAGCAGGGAACGCACTAAAATGTGCAGGGCATGGTGCCTCCCGGACCAGGGTTGGGAAACACCGGGTTAAAGTGACGAATGAGTGAAAGATCTCATTAGTCTCATTCGCCTAACACGTCTAGCGTCACATCTTCTGTCATTACATCTTGATTTTCTTCCCTGCATCCTGTGAGAGACGATCTAAAAAGCGAGGTCAAAGACGCTAGGAAACCGAGGACACACGCCATCCAAGACAAGGGATGCGCCTATGAGCTTGGGTTTGTTGCTTCCGCTAGGTGGCGGTATGCACTAACCGTTAATACACCAACGGAAAGACATAGAAGAAGAGAGTAGAGTGTGAATATCAGCCACTGTATTTGTGTGATCTAAGTCATCATTTTATTGGCTGATGTTTCTCAAGGATCTGAAAGAGCTTTGGGCGTATATTGAAGTCTTGGGGAATCTGGCAACTGTAAATACACAATAGGTATTTAAAATGTACCTATATCGTTAATCTTTTTGGTTCGGATTTCATACGCCAAGTTTTGGGTTATGCACAGTGATCACGTAGTATGGCTTCGCTGCCTGTCGTCCAGAATATCTTCTTCTGTGTAAGAAGACTGACTAGAGGAACCTTTAGTCAAGGTTATTCCTCACTTTATTCCTCAGGAAAAAAATACCTTACTGACCTGCCAGCATTGAACGAGGACGACTTGGAAGAACAGTTCGTCCGTGGCTCTGGACCAGGTGGACAGGCTACTAACAAAACCAGTAACTGTGTTGTACTGAAGCACATCCCGACAGGTGTCGTGGTAAAGGTATGATTATTTTACAAAAACAAAAGGCTTTTTGAATCAGAAAAAAATAAGTGTTCCTTTTCCTCTTGCCTCAGTAGACGAGGAGAATCTGGATCAAATCATGTGCCAGGAATTGCAAAACCACAGTGAAAGTGGGCTATTCTCTCACTTTGTTTTCCAGTGTCACCAAACTCGGTCGGTGGAGTTAAACCGGAAGCGCGCGAGAGAGATCCTGCGTGAAAAACTGGACATCATTTACAAAGGAGAAGACAGTGAAGTGCTAAAGATGAAAGAAGAATCGCGGACGAGAAAGCAAGAAAAACGGAAAAAAGTCAATGAGAACTTGGAGAAAAAGAGACTGTTTAAAGAAATGCTGTCAGCTGACGCCAAGCGGGGAAATGACAACGAATAATGCTCCAACTGGCCTAAACTATGACCAGGATTGTCAAAATAGCATTTCTGGATTTACTTTACATAATGTTAGAAACACAAGCTGGTGTAACTACTGTTGTGCCCTCAAACTTGTACTTAGCCCATCGAGTGTGTTTATAGTGTCTGCTGAATACTTGTGTATTTACATTTTGTCAGAAAGTCTGGTGCAATTTCAGTGTGTATGTACATTCGATTAAAGTGATGAAGTTGCAGTCACCGCTGAAGTTGTTGCACACACATAGAACGGATAAATTAAAGTCATTAAAAACTATGCACAAAAGTAACAAAGGGTCAGTTCAGTTTTTAGTTACCAGACTGATTAAATATTTTACATAATACCACATTGATATATTTGGCAAAGAGAATTAAAGGAGGAAACTGTCTACATGAAAATATGTTTCATTTATTACACTTGGTAATAAATATGAAGACATAAAACAGACAAAAAGACGTGTCACGTTCTAAAGACACTACTAGTTTTCAAATGCCATTAATTTAGCCATGCAATAGTAGTAAACAAAAAAAAAAGGCATTTAAATGTAACATGCAAAGTTCTGACATGTCTTAAACAGTTTAGAAGCAATACAGAGATTAGAAATGTTCCCAAAAGGGAACATAAATAAATCCAGGAAATTCCTGTCAAGTACAAACTGGGCATGTGTTTTGCCTTTCCTGCTACATTTTACACAGGCCTCTACAAAAGCCTTTAGTTATACATGTTTGAAAAGGCATTTGGGTGTATTGGTGAAAACAGTGGTATGAGGAAAGGACTATCATTGCATGCTGGTGCATTGTCTTTTGTAGCTTGTTGCTTTTGGGGAAAATGGAACCCTGGTTTGCATCTGGTGGAATGAAGCTGGCCTTTAAGACCTTGCATTTCGTTCAGTTTCTGCCAAGCATTCACGCACTAGACCCCTGGCATGGATGATCCCTGGAAAGAGAAGATTCAGTGAATATTTTCTAGATTTCTGTTTTTCTACATAATTTCAGTCAGCACTCTATCTTTTAATAAAGATTTCATACTATGACTTGACATCATCTTTGACATTAACAACATGCTGGAATTTAACAACATAAGGTGCATTGAATTATCTGAATTTCAATAGTGTATGAACAAAGTGTGTTATGTATATTATGGAATACTGCCTTTAGAATGTAGTAGTGTGTACAGTATATTCATACACATATTCTTGTAACTGCACTGGAGAAGGAGCCTGACTGTGTTTCGTTATACTGTGCAACCCTGTACTGGTATAATGACAATACAGTTGAATTTAATTGAATTGAGTAGTATTATGTTCTATTCCTTACCTCGTTTTAGCCTTTCCATGGCAGTTTTGCTCCCAGCATAGGTTGGCCTGATTTCCTTTCCCAGCTCTTCAATGATAACTAGCAACTCAGCATATTTGTTTTGAGGCACTTGCGTTCCACTGGTGCTCTGCCAGATCAGATATCAGAAGGGAAAAAAAAAAAAAAGAATGAATTCAAAACGGTCTTGTAATAAATTAAACCTGCCAAAAAAACACACATTGTGTAATAGTGTGTTGTTAGCTTGGTCATTTTTCTTGTGGGGTAGTAGATGGCTTGGTGTGGATCATAATGGCTTAGTTTAACATTCTTGTTTTAAGTCAAGTATTCAGTTAAAAATGGCTGATTTTAAGTAGTTAAGTTAGCTAGACAAAACATGGCACTGTCATCACCTGATAATTATATTTTCAATATTGGTATTGGAAAAAGAAAAATGATTTTGTGCCATCTCTAGTCCAAACACCACAATTAAGCAAAACTGAATTTAGATATACTCACCTGGGGAAAACCCAAAGATGGTGGTCCGTAGTCATTCACAATAGGCCTATAAGACTGCAGTGCTGCTACATTTGGAGACTGGGAATGTGTAGTTGTCACTATTGAATAGAAATAGCATAATTAGGTAGGCTATATACTTTTGACTTGGATAGTCATTAGGATGTAAACACAGTAATACAGAGTAATGTGATGTGAAATAACCCATTATCATAGAGGTGGTGATCGTAACCGGATGACCAATGATTCAATGCCTCAAAAAGCTATTTAACAGAACATATTACATGGAATGGTTATGAAATCACTGAGGCATAGTTTTACAATAGTTTTATGATGAGCTTTTCACCTAAAACATATTTTTACACCTTTAATACCTTGAATTCATTCATGGCAGAGAGGTACATGCAAGATGTTCTAAAGCAAGACAGATAATAAAGCACTAAACAAAACATGTTTGTATAGCTGTTATCAACAGTACATCTAAAACTCTGAAGACACGTGGTGGTTTTGGATAGTACCTAAAACGGTTATATTTGTGTTATAGGCATTCAAGTTTCTCTACTTAGTTTACATCGCAACAGCTGAACAATGCCAAGGTTTTGAAAAATCGGAGAAAAGCTCCTTTTAAAATGAAACAATAGGTTTGAATTGAACATTATTTTCCCTCCTGGTAGTAAAAGTAACAAACACTATCGTTGCTATATTTGTGGCGGTATAAATTCCATCTAACGTGCATTACGCCCCTGTAAACGCTGGGTGTCACTAAAGGGTCACAACGTTTCTCATCCAGATCAATCATTAGCCTTTCGGGAAGACAATCATGGAGGAAGCGGAACAGGCAGAATTAAGCAGCTAAGTGATACATTTCTAGCACGTTTGATCAGCACCATCCGGACAAAGCGATACAATGGGGAAATTCGGCGGCTTTACTCCGTTAACGAAGTTTCGCTTTTAAAACTTTACGTGGGAGAAAGGAATGGGTTTTATGATTGGTAGGCTAATAATGGCGGATATGAATCAGCTTGCAGGATCTGACCCTATATATGTAACTGGACAAAAACTACAGACACGGGCTTTCCCCAGGTATTCATTACACGAGCGAATCTTGAATCGAAAAATTACAGCATATATCCAAGAACGAAGACCAAATTTGGCATACCTTGATTCACGGAAGTTCCTGGAACGTGCTGAAGGATGTTAGTTTTGTAAGACATTCCCAGAGACATTATAAACTGAAGAATTAAAAACGTCCTGAAATCACTGAAGCGTCTCTCTCTCTCTCCCTCCGACACTTTTTGTTTACAGCACAGCAGCAGCCGGCAAATATGGCCGTCACTTTATATTGACACCCACAGTGGTACCATTACCTTACAATAACAAACGTATGGCAATACGACCTAAAAAGTCCTGTTTTGTTTATTCGGGACGTGAGTGCTAAAAAATGCTTAGCTTTGCCAAAAAGAGTAAGACGTTAGCTTTTTTTAATTCGAAATATAGGCCTACTTGGTGAAACTTACAAAAAGTAACCAGGTCTCAATATTTGAGCAAACACTTTAGAATTAAAAGCAGATGCAAAAGTGATTAAAAAAATCATTTAAAGAAGAATGTGTCAGGGGATCTCCCATATTCTAGGAACCTGGTATATGTATATAGACTGTTTGCGACGCTTGATTCGTTTAAGGTTTATTATGCTATTTAAGTTCTATCAGGTTTCCATTAGAATATTTCACCATTACATTGATTAAAGATTACAACCATTGACTCCAAGACATGAGTATAAATGCAGGTGTTAGGAAAAAATCTGCACCCATCGAAGAACACAGTATGTAGGCCTACACATTTTTCACAATAAAAAATAAAGACAGTATTTCAGCAAACATGATGTGGCTAATGCTGCATGAAGAGCAAGTCCTGTGTTCTTCAGTTATTCCAAATAATTCCTGTGACGGGAAAATGAGATTATGGGAAGCTGCAAAAAAACAAAAACCCTATACAATCCACAATGTAGTGTATCGTAGCTGAAATGGATAAAGAAAGAGGAAAAGTGGGGGCGGGAGTTGGCTGGGGAGGAGGTGGGGGGGATTCAAATCCCCTCCCTGGCACAAAAGGTTTTGGTGATCTGGGCCAATCATGAGGCGTTTCCTCCAGCTGCAAACCAATGAAATGTGCGGTGGATTTTTAAAAACCCCGGAAGCTCACGCTGTTGCAAGTGGTCAATAACAGTACAAACGAATTTGAGTTGACTTACATTTTTACTGTCATTTTAAAGAGCAGTTTCCCGATTCTAACCAACTGAAATGGCGAAAGGTAAACAAGAGAAAAGCTTTTTGTTATTCAGAACGTGTCGCCGATATATTTTTTTTTAATCTATATAACGTCTCAGCGCTGACTTTACTGATAAAGAAGTCTTGGTCAGTGCGCTATTTGACTCTTTTCTTAGGAGGTTTTTAAATGTATGTTTTGTGAGGTACCCGAGTCATCTCTGCTATGTTGGATAATCTTATTTCCCTTTTCTGTCAAGGCAAGAAGAAAACGCTGCCCGTGGAGTCACGCAAAAACAAGATTGAAAGGGAAGCCAAAGAAAACAATCATGAGACGAAAATGGTAAGCTTAGAGAAACGCTACAACTTTGACAAAGGGTTGTCTGTAGCATTTTAACGACGGCTCACTACTAAGGCATGAAGTCGTTGTCGAATCTTAACTGGTTTGTGCCGAGTCTTACATATTGACCTTTTAGGTTGGTCACGTTTAATCTTTGTTCATTCCCAGACATGTCAAGAGCAGCCAACATTGTATAATTTTGCAAGTTCTGGAAATCCTCGTTGCCCACATCGCAAGAGTCCTCTTTTTCCTATTCATGAGGAAAATCCATCGACATTGAAGGATGTCACGGATGTCAATGACACAAGTAAGCAAGAGGAAGGTAAGTCACTCAAATTAAAGTTTACTGTACTATAGATATCAACTTGACTGTTCACATCTTTTGCACGTTTGACTGTTCACATCTTTTGCACGTTTGACTGTTCACATCTTTTGCACGTTTGCTGACACGTAGGCTACATGTTTACATCACAGGGTTCTCATATTTTAAATACTTATTTTGCATGAACTCTTTGGTAAGTCTGCTGTTCAGAAGGCAAGTAGAATAAGTGTGTGTGTGTGTGTGTGTGTGTGTGTGTGTGTGTGTGTGTGTGGAAAAACACATTATGGATAATATCACTTTGACAGATTATAAACTGATCTGATGTGTATAAATGTGTATACAGCTATTTCACATGGTTTGGTGGTATTTAGTTTTACTTACTTATTTAACAGGGAGACTCACAGCAGAGTTGCATCCTAAAAAAGAAAACAGCGGTGCACGGATCTCCCCTTTCCCTAAAGAGAAGACCGTTACGCCACGTGCAGAAGAGAGACCCCCTGGTGCAGCTCTTCCAAACAATCCTGGACATGGGACACATGTTAAAGTCAAAGTGAACAAGCCAGCCCAGAAAAAGTATGTTTGTTCTAAATCCCTTTTTACAGGTTGGGCATGCTCAAGAGTCTTGTCAACCCACAAGACTACCATTTCATCTGCAATAACATGAGGTATCCAAACCCCACTATGAAATAACTATATTGGAACAGTGAGGGGAAATTGATTTGTTATATACTCCTTCAACTTGCATTCTAAAGATGAACAGAACACATTTTTAGGTTACATTTAGATTAGACTGGTGGTGTCGCAGGCTTTAAACAACTTCATTTTGATTGAATCAGAGAAGTAAACATGTTACAAATTTATGCTGTATGGAAAGCATGACTTGGAAATGAAAGCAGCACTGTAATGTAATGTTTCTTGTTAAAACTAAAAAGTAGCATAACTGAGTGTGGAGGTAAAAAATACATATACACACACACACACACACACACAGCAATTCTTCTGTTTATTTTTACATTTAAATAAATTATATTTTCATAGTAAGGTCTAGTTACAGGGCATATCTGAAACTGTTTATTAAAAAAGTCACTCAAGCCTTCTTTTTTTTTACGTTTCCAGAGCAGAAAACAAAAATTCCCAGCACAGCCGAAAGGTCACAGATTATTATCCAATTAGACGGAGTTCCAGAAAAAGCAAAGCTGAATTGAAGGTGAATGACCATGAGTGGAATCTCATGCTGCATGAGATTTTTAGAAGACCATAAACAATGTTTTCATTTTCCAGCCCAGAAGGTCCATTGCAGTTTTATCTGCAGAGGATATTTTAATCACATTTTATTCTTTCATGTGCCAAGTTCCTAAAAGTCATTTGATTTTAAACTGAAAATGTTTTTGTCAATAGTCTGAAGAACAGCGACACATTGATGACTTAATCACAAATAACGTGGAAGATGGACTCAAGGTTAGTCAATAAGAACACCTTACCATCTTGTGTAAAATTGGTATTTTACTGAACTTGATGCACATTATTTTCTTTTTAAACAGGTTAAACATATTGAAGGAAAAGGAAGAGGGGTTTTTGCAGACAGAGAATTCCAGAAAGGCCAGTTTATTGTTGAGTATCATGGAGATTTACTTCAAATTGCTGAAGCCAAGAAAAGAGAGGCACAGTATGCTCAAGATCCAACAAAAGGATGCTACATGTACTATTTCAATTACCTCAACAACAAATACTGGTAAGTCTTGACCAATGATGTGTACCACCTGTATGTCAATATTCAGCACATGAACCTGGTTCGGGGGGGGAATAACATTAGAACCAGGCCCCCAGCTTTTGCCTCCCAAAGCATATCCCTGGAAGTAGACTGCTTAGGCACATCTGATGAAAAACTTCCATTCAACTGGAAATTTACAGTCCAAAAGTTTAAGATCATCTTATGGTGTGTCCTCTATAGCTTCCGTTTAACCATGAGAGTACATAAACTGTGTTAATTTGTGACTTGAAAGACTGCACTCCAGTATGTGAGGTAGAAGCTCCTCAATAAAGCATGGAGCTTGTTTAGTGCATAATAATGTGTACTGTTGTCCTGAATGATTGTAATCTGTTCCCTTAAACATGTTCACAAAAATTTGCTGGGCAGTTCTGAGAGAGAATATGGCTTTTTGCACCTCATGATTTAGATTTGCATCATTAAGGTGCTTGCACTGTCCCACATGTTTTTGCACAAGTAACCAATTACAAAGTGACATGCCTGACCTTACCTGGTCCCCAAACACTTGTCTGTCTGTTTCTGTCTGTCTGTCTAAAAATCTGTGTATTTCTGTTGTAGTGTGGATGCTACCAAAGAAACTGCTCGACTGGGTAGACTGATCAACCACAGCAAAAATGGAAACTGCCAGACCAGGCTCCATGACCTAAATGGCATACCTCATCTTATTTTTGTGGCAGCTAGAGACATTAAAGCAGAAGAGGAGCTTCTTTATGACTATGGAGACCGAAGTAAAGACGCTGTGGCTGCTCACCCTTGGCTCAAGCATTGACCCCTCTGATCTATCAAATCATCCTCTGTGTGATGCATCTCAAAGAAGGACTTTACTCATGTAAATTTAGTGCTTGCTTGCATTGAATTTATAATGAAATACAATGTAATGTAAATGTAGTATGAAGGAAGCCATCCTGAATCATGGATGCTTCCACTGTTTTGTTCCGTTGGTTGTCTTTCCCCATGAGTGCCCTCTGGACCAGTAACTGTTTTGAGCTACAAATCCAGTCAAGTTGATGGACATTCTGTATAAGTACAAGGCCTAGAATCTAAGAAGATACCGTAACGATGAATAAATCTTGTGTGATGTAGACACTTGTGGAGCCAATGTGAATACTTAATATTTTATATTGAGCCATTGTAACATTATTTAAATGGTTAAATTACAGTTTTGTGCAGATGGATTACCCGATTACCAGACTTTTTTGCAGCATTGAGTGAGGATTTTTAATTTTGTTTTAAAATAGAATCTGTAAAGTATTGCAAGGTGAAATGTAATGAACACATTCATTGCAGTGCAAGTACTGCTTTTGTTATGTCTGAGATCCATTCAGTATAATGCTACATGATGTAAAATGTGTCAGTATTGCATTTTATGTAGATATGAATTTGTGGAAATCATTTGATCTCTTGCTTTGAGAAGTGAGATTGTCTCCTTTTTGAAAATGTACATTACATTTCACCTGGAACAATAAAGTTTACTTTAGCTATTTTGTTTGTCTTGAGCTCTAACTGGGCTAAGTTTGCAACTTGGTTTATAATAAGGGGGAATAAGTGTATTGCGTGTCTAACATGTATCCAAGTTAATCAGTTAACACCTCTAGATTTGTGTTGTCAATCAATCCTTAACTTTTAACCTCCTCATTGTATACTGTATGTTAAAGATAAAGGGTGTGATGTGATGCATTGGAACCTGTTTTTTTTATTATTAGGTTGTTACAGCCTCATGCTTCCATGGGCCGTCTTTGCTCATTAAAAATAGGCGGTACCAAACTCCTTCCAATGACTGAATTAGGATTTAAGCACCAGGTTTTAGCAGTTTGTTGGAACACAATACAAAATACTCTCTTTAGATAACCATTGACACTTCTAACATTAGTCAATGGTCAGGTTCCTTGTGTCTTGTTGCTGTGAACAATTCTGACCCAAAGTTTCTGTAGTACAAAGCTACAGAAAATCTGACTTTGAATGACCGTTTCTATCTTAATTGTTTAATTAGGCAGACATTTTAAAAATGGTTAACTGGGAAGTAAATGGCAAAAGGTGAAAACTTAATGCTTACATATTACTTCAGACTCCTTTATTTAAAAAAAAAAAAAAGGGAAATTTGTCTGACTCACGTCAACACTTGGCAATTCAATGCATGGAAGGATTTATAACCATGCTGTACTGCCCTGCTTGGTGGGACAGGCAAGGCCCAGGGCTGCCAAAGAATTTGAGCAAATCAGTCATATGCTGTTGCCCTGGAGTAGGAACTAGCAAGATAAGATCATCCAAAGGAAACAAGATTTTATTTCTGGAAGCCAAACACTGCATCAAATCCATCTACAGCTTCTTTGTTGCCAGTTCTCACTTTTTTCTCTGATTTTTATAACGTCATGGTCTTTACACTGCTACTGCATTTGCATTTAGCAGACGCTCTTATCCAGAGCAACTTTGAAAAGCGCTTAGTGTTCGGTTAGAGAATGTATCCTAGCTGGTACAAATAAGTTAGAGAATAAAACTCACCTTGAGCTCAGACGCTACCCAAACAAGGGCCAGTGATGATACTCACACAGAAGAATCCAGAGTTAAATAGAGCATAAGTGCACTACCTGGCAGTCCCAAGCCAGTGCTCATCCGTAGAGAGAAGCAAAGTTAACCTCAGCATAATTGAAAACAAAGCATTTCAAAATGTACATCACTTGGTGCTCACTTATGTGGTTTACAAAGAGATATCTTAATCTGCATTTGAAGACCGCAAGAGAGTCAGCTGTCCAGTGGAAGTTCATTCCACCATCTGGGTGCCAGGACAGAGAAGAGAAGTATTCTGTGGTAAACCACCCACATGCCCAAAAGAATAAATGACATATTTTAATGTGAGTCTGAATTAAGGTATGTTGAACTGTTCGGTGATTTGGAAGAAAGTCTATTTTATTTCTAAGAATTTCTTCCGCAGATTACTTCTCGACTGATGCTTTGGTAGTTTTGGGCAATTCTTATCCAGTCTTATACAACTGAGGTATTAGTTCTCATATTCAAAACAAGGCAAAGGAGATGAATTAGGCAAAATGATTTAAGCACAGCTTACTTTGTTTCAGGCTTCGTATTTTGCCAACTCTATTTTAATATTGTCAGGCCCACTAGTGTTTTCTTGTTTTGTGTTTGTTTACTTAATACACTAGATTTGCATGTTTCCTAATTTCTCCAGATTACTTGGATATTTTCAGATGTTTTTGTGCTTGATCTATTGCATAATTCCCAACATATTATTAAATTAATTAATTAGTTACCTTTATTCTGTGTTTAGGTGAAGTGCAGTGTAGGTGTTTTTTTTTTTGTTTTGTTTTGTTTTTTTTGTCTAAAGCTTTTATGCTTCTGGAATTTTAACAGCATGGTAAAAATACTAGTGATGTCATCCACAGACTGATTTACCTTCTTTGTTTGGACAGTAGTAAGTAGTTGTGAAAACAGAAAAAGCAAATGACTCCCAGTTGTGATTAAAGTCTGTGTGTTTGGCTTTGTGAGGTACAGAAAAGGGGACAGGCTTTGTAATGCTAAGACTAACTAGCTGACAAGCCAATTATTTTAGCCTATGTATGAATTTTAAGAAGTACTCAGAAAAGCAGAAAAGATATGCATAAGCAAAGAAGACAGAAATAACAAAACAGCTCCAAATTACAGTTTAACATTTAACTTTTAATTTCACTTAAATTAACTTGTACTCAGGCAAAAAAAAAAAAAAAAAAAAAAAAAAAACTAAGATTCCTTTTTATAGTTTTATTCTGAATATAACAATTCTTTACAAAATTTGACCATGGCCACATATCCCAAACCTCTTCAGAAAAATCATAGAACTTACCCCACCTGGTTTCAGGCAGAAAACTGACAGCTAATAGCAAATACCATCCTTTAGATTTACAAAATTATGTGATGACTTTTTATAAGAACATATATGAATACTAAATGATGACATCATACTTTCTTTTTAATACTTGTTAGTGTGAGTTAATATAATAATAAGCAAAGTATTATAAAACTAATATAACTGGAATTGGAGTAGCCAAAAGATTGTTTATTCCTTTAAAAGTCAATGAAGTGTTCAGAACGGACTTAGACCCTGGGTTCCATTTTAGCAGGAGATTCTAGGAAAATGTTGGTCATTTTCTATTTTCTTTTAAACGAGAACCTGGGAAAGAGAGACAGAGAGTGAAATTACTATTGCATTATTAGATTTGCATTTGTAATTTCAGTATGGCTCAGTAATGACATCTCAGACTGGAAAAGTGGCTCCCTAGGAACAGGATTACAGCAGCAATGTGTAAGAAAACGCAACCTGTCAAATGTATACTCCCAACAATAAGGGACAACATATTTCCAGAAAGTATTTGTGTCCACCTCTATTGAAATGCACTGTCACTCCTCCTCAGTGTGAGCAATAACAGCTTACTTGCCAGTCTAGAAGAAACATTGTAATTCAGCATCAGACAGCATCAGCCAAGAGCTGTTTCCAGTGGTGGAAAGCAATGGTAATATGAATGCTTGTTTTGCTTTCAACATGACTGGCACAAGTTACAATGCAGAACAGTGCTACTCTCTTTATCCTCTCATGTTAGACAGATAACCCTACAGTGACTCATTATTGCCTATCACTATCGTGGTATTACGAGACGGGGCAGGTTGAGGACAGCTGGTTAGCAGGCTGACTTTGTAAATATCTCTGCATCATGACACACAGACTTCTTTGACATGCCATCAAAACAGTTATTTATTTATTTATTTATTTATTCTTTAAGTAGTTAATTTTGGAATATTTTAACTAATATTGCATTTATCTTACATGTTGCTCCTTTAAGGAACACCCTGATCAAGCTACATCCTAGCATGAGATGCAACAACTTGACACCTAAAAATAACATCATCAGCAACATGCACTGCAATACCAATAGCAAAGCAACAAATGACAATACTGGCCCTTCTGTGATACCACTTCTACATCTACAATACCCTCCACAAATATTGGCAACCCTGGTAAATATGAGCAAAACAGGTTGTGAAAAACAGTGTTTATTGCTTATGAAAAAAATTTAATCGTATTATAAAATGTATTCTCTCTCAAGCATATGTGTGCAACCATTGTTGGAACCCCTTCATTTAATACTCTATGTAGCCTCCCATTGCAAAAATAACAACTCTGAGTCTTCACCTATTGCTTCACCTAATGCTTGAAGAAACTGGAGAACACATGGCAAGTGATTTGAGACCATTCCTCTATATAAAATATCTCCAGATCCTTCAGATACACACTTGTTGAGACTCCTCTTCAGCTCATCCCAGTGTTATCCTTTGGGGTTTAGGTCAGAAGACTGGGATGACCTTGGCAAAACCTTGATTTTGTGGTCAGTGAACTATTTTTGGGTTTAATTTCAGGTGTGCCTTGGATTATTGTCCTGCTAAAAGATCCAGCCATGACCTAGCTTTCTGGTAGTCAGGTTTTAAATGTATTTCTGCGGGTACACACTGCAGTACTCTTTTAATGGCTTGCAGTCTGCTTTTTTAATGTTAAGAAACATTTTTCCAGAACATCTAACATTTTAATACTTTTAAAATCACAAACCTGAGGGGATCTGATGTGGCAAGTGTACTTTGACTTCTTGTCATTATGTTTATAAGCAGATTCTTTTGCCACATGACCATCATTCTCACCGTGCATGGGGTCGATATAAACATAGGTGTTAACATCTCCAGTTGCTTTTAGGTTCTCAGTTATTGTCCTGACAGTGGACATGGGCAGTTTATCCATTACCTCATTTTTGCAGCTCAACAACCTTTTGTCGATCGCCACTGCTGTGTGTCTGGTCCTTCTCATAGTGAGGGATGAGTAAGGGAATTTGCCCTATGTGTCCATTCGTATATACACCCCACTGAAAAAGGAAGTGCTGGGTGACCGTTTAAGAGTTTATGAATGGGAAGATTTCACACTATATGAATTTCTAGTGGTGCCAACAACTATGGCACCCATTAATTTGAGAAAATATTTATTTCAATATAAGATATTTATTTTCTTCTCAAATAATGGTTAGGTTTGTGTGTTGTATTTTTGAAGATCAAAAAAAATAAGCAATAAATAATTTTTTACAGTCCATTTGTTTATGTTTAGCAGGGGTGCCAATATTTGTGGACTGCACTGTACACTAATCACCCATAACATTAAAACCACCTCATTATTTCCACACTCACTCTCTATTATTTCAGCTCCAGTTACCATATAGATGCACTTATAGGTGTTGTTCAATAATTACAGGTTGTAGACTATTTGTTTCTCTGTATACTAAGTCCCATTCACCCTGTTCCTCAATGGTCAGGACCCCCACAGGACCCCCTCAGAGCAAGTATTATTTGGGTTGTGGATCATTCTGAGCACTATAGTTACACGTGGTGGCGTGTTAGCGTGTGTTGTGCTACTATGATCGGATCAGACACGGCAGTGATGTTGGAGGTTTTACACACCTCAGTGTTACTGCTGGACTGAGAATAGTCCACCAACCAAAACCATCCAGCTAGCAGCATGCTATAAACAGCAACTTGTGGCCACTGATGAAGGACTAGAGGGTGACAAACAATTTGTGCAGCAACAGATGCGCTATCGTCTCTGACTTTACATCCACAAGGTGGGCCGACAAGGTTGGAGAGTCTAATAGAGTGGTCAGTGAGTGGACACAGTGTGCATATACTCTAGCAGCACTGCGGTGTCTGATCCACTCACACAACCACCACCACATCAGTGTCACTGCATTGCTGAGAATGACCCACCACCCAAATAATGCCTGCTCTGTGGTGGTCCTGTGGGGGTCCGGACCACTGCCAAACAGGGTGAAAGGGGGCTAACAAAGTATGCAGAGAAACAGATGGACTACATGCGACAATGCTTTGCCAAATTCCGGCAGGAACACAAAGTCACCAGGTAAGTTATGATTGAGTGACAGAGGCAGTGGGAAAGAGGATAACTTCGGCAGATAGCTTCCCACAGTGACATTTATTTTCATGAAGTGGGGAAAAATATAAACAAACAAAAGACTGAACAAAGAAACCAAAAGAGTTTTAAAATATACTTCCTCACTCTAGGCAGTGCAAGTATCAGAGTCTAGACCACAAGGTCATAGAACTCTCCCTTATTAGCTCTACTCCCATTTAGCTCTCTCAGTTTAAGGACAGTACATCAGAGCTAAGGCCCCATACTAACTCGTTCTCTCCCTCTTACAAGTCAAGCCCCGCCCCTTCTGTACCTGGAACCAACCATTCAGTTTAACAGAGGTGTGCTGACTTAAATAGGTGAGGGAAAAAGGTAAGTACAAACATAGTATAAAACCAACTGATCCTTTCTGGCCTGGATTATACTTTACTAGTAAATGCTGTTATAGTGTGTACATTTATTCCTTCACAACTGTTCACTATCCCAGGTTACAGGTTTGACCTCAACCCTCCCTTAAGCTAGCCATGGGCCCTTTGGCATGCTCAAGAGTGAGCTCAGCCTGCTTTGCTTTTTTCTTTTTTTTTTAAAGAATATGCTGGACCAACAACAACAGGTAAATATAACAGGTAAGCATAATTGTACACAAACAAATGGTTGTGGGGAATACTATTGACCTCATCACACTGTAGTCTGGAACTGCAGAACTACAAAGTGCACCTATATGGTAAATGGAGCTGATAAAATAGATAACGAGTGTAGAATCAAGGAGGTAGTTTTAATGTTATGACTGGTCAGTTCATATGTGCAGCTCTCGAATCATGCCCTGTGGTCTAGTGACAAATGTTGACTTTGTACAACTGAAATACTTAGAGTCCAAAGTCTGACATTGGATTCATTACAATATCCATCTTGGTTATATTTTACTGTTTTAAACACAGACAACTGAAAGTTAGATTGTTGGATAATCAGTGCTGCAGGGGCAATTATTTAATTACCGAGGCAGTCAATGGAAAGTCTGAGGACAAGAAACAAAAAAAAAAAAAAAGACAGATACAAACAAGTAAACCACTTACAGTTTCTGAATAGTGGTCTTCTCCTCTTTTTGTTCTTCTTTGTTATCCTCTGTGGTCACAGAAAGTGGGGGTTCAGAGGAGGGAGGAGTCCTCAGATCTACTTCCACCATGTCTGGCTTTGGCTGAGGTAGAACACCGCTGCACAAAGGACAAAGGCAACTAAAATAAAATAAAGCTTATAATTATCTGAAATTTCTGGAACTGTATTTGAAATGTCTCCAGCAATATCCGAGTGAACTGGATCCATCTGCAGTGTTAGTGTCTGTACATAACCTGAAAGCAATATCTTGTTGATGGATAGATTTGGCCACAAAATCTTATTTATGACAAAAGTACTGTGCTCTCTTGCCAAGCAGCTGTTGAGTATAATACAACATTGTGGTAGTGCAGTAAGACCTGTGTAGAGAATAAATTGTTGGTTCCTGGAACACATTACTGGTATATTCATTCAGTCACAGTATGTATCCAAAAGAGAAACACTGCAACGTAAGAGATTTAGGAATTCTTGTCAGTTTGTTGCAGCTATATCTAAGAGTAACTGCTGAAACTGTTAAATACTACAAACATAGGCTCTATTTCAGTTGTTGTAGAATGTCTGCTGCATAGTACTATACCTTTTGTAGAGCTGTAGCTCTTCTTGGGCCAACAGTAACTGTCCTTTGAGCTGGTTCCTCTCCTGTAAGACTTCTTTTAGCTCCTGCATGGTGAATCGTGGTCGGTTGGGGTCCTTCAAATCTATCACCAGTTTGTCAGGGCCAATTATCTGTTACAAGAGAAAGAAAATCAGAGCTTTACTCTTTGCCAAATAAAGTAACAACAGCCCACTATTACAATTGTATTTAAAAGAAGTGAATTAATTCACTATGTTAATATAAAAGTTGGGACACAGGAAACGTTAACGCACATATTCATTAGTCTCACAGGAAGTGTACATATTCTGTGTAACATTCCGATTTTCCACCATAAATTCTAACTACCACTGGGTCCACAAGATCTTCTAAAGACATTCTCCCCGGTGGACTTGGCATGTGAAAAATACCTTCAACAGGTGCTCAAGTAGACCAGTTCTGAGCTTCACGGTTTGATTTGGGTCAAAGACCCCATTAAAGAGAGGAACGATGTTCATAAAACCTGACTCACGTTGTTATGGTTTTCACTTGAACCTCCTGCGACGAATCTGTCCAGTTCCCCTTTGAAGTTGTCCCGTTCCATTCTAAGCTCCTCCAGCGACAGATTATACTTGCTGACCATTATTTCAAACATTTCCAACACACGAACAATTTTGAACTGTAAATCTGATACCTCCTGACCGCCTCTGTTAATTTTCAGTAAATCTTTACCAATCACATATGAAATGTCATAAACATCTTCAACCGTAAGTTCCAACGGATCCTTCTCGAAAGCAAGAACCGGTGAACCATCTTGCAAATCTCCCATTTTCCTTGCAACTGAAAAGTACTTTAACCAAGTAATATGCTAAATCCGAAAAGAGTCTTGGTCTGGTTATGTCCTTTAGGGGGCCCAGGGAATTCTGTCAAGCGCGTCCACTTTGCGAATTAGTTCGCTTCCTTGTACCAAACTACGTGTTGCTTACTTGGCCACAGTGTTGACTGATGTGTAAGCCAGCCAATGGAAATCCCGAAAACTGCATCCAATCGGCATCCAGTTACCCTAGCGACGGAAAACCATGGACTGCCCGCCCCAGTCATTGCGTCAGTCATTGTCGATTGGAAGAAGTTCCATTACTGTTAGCGACAATACCGACAAATTAACATGTACAGAAAAATAAATAAATATTTGGCCTCCTGCCAAATTGATCTGTATTATATTTTACTAATATTATATTGTAAATTGTGTAATATAATAAACAGCCCACTCCAGAAATATTGGGGGAAAACGAACATATGAAAAGAACTACACAAACAATATATTTTGGGCTTAAACAAATGGATAAGCCTCATGTTTTTATTGCCATAAAGAACAAAGTAAAGGTGTTCTTTAGTGACCCAAGTTTGATAAAAATGCAGATTCCAAACATATCATCCCAAATTTCAGTATTTGGTACGAAACAGCCCCAAAGCCTCAAGGAGCAACCACCATGTTTTACAGTGGGTACGAGATGCTGTTTTCGGTCCCCTTTTTTCGCTAAACATGACAATGGTGTGCATGGCCAGAAATAATTCCAGTAATTCAAAAGATGCTTGGCAAAGTTCAGATGCAGTGATTTGTCTTGCTCTCAGGAACGGCTTCTTTTGTGGTCCAAAAAGCTACTGGTCGTGGAGGTGCCATATCACTGTTGATTCCACAAACTGTGAAACCACAAGATGCAACTAAACTTTGCAAACTCTGTTAGCATTCTCCACACTGCACATGAGGGCAATATGCAGATAAGTCTCCTTGCTGCCAAATTTTCAACTGTTCTAGACATTGGAAACTTTTTACTGCCCCTGACTGTGCTGGTAATTTCAACAGCTGACCTAGTTTTTGTAGCCATTCCTCAGTCTATGCAGCTCAACAGCTATTTTTCTTATTTGAGGTGAGACCTCTTTAGTTTTACGCATGTTGATAACATGGGGGTTTTACTAGTTTGTTACCTCATATTTATACTCCAGTGAAACAGGAAATGGTCAGAGTTCCTAGACACTAAAAGCAATATTAAGATCTTTTAAAACAAACTGGAAATTTGCATGCGTGTTTTGTATATGGTATATGTTTCTAAAAATGGTTTTATATACAGTAGCGTCAAAAACAATTCTTAGCATATATTTATCTTATGCATCATATTTCGATCTAGACTAACTGGTTTCATAAGGTTGACAACACATTTTGGTAAGACATTCAGTAGAATGAGTTCTGAATAGTACCATTTCTATGCTTAAATGTGTCTTTGGATTGTGATTCTCCAGAATGGCTGAGAATGCTTTCATATAGAACCCTTTTAAACATGGTTGTGTTTAGCACAAAAGGGGTTTTCTATTGCATAGAACCATTTTATCATTTTTATCAAGATATTCAATAAAATGTTTAATTTGTACAGGATCTAGCATATGTCTCTGTCCCTGTGAATCTAAACTGAAAAAAGAAACATGCCAGCCAAGACTTTACCTTGAAGAGTAACCTTGTATCTGATTCAGATAAGTATGAGTTGAATGTGACTGGTGAAAGGGCCCAAACGGGCACATATTTTACAAGTTTATTGCTTATTTGAGTTTATGTTTATTAATTTTACTTTATCAAACATAAGGTAACTGTTCTCATACAGGGAGTCTACTTTCACAAAGTTTTAGCTCCAGTCATATCTTAGCTACATTTAGAGTTTATTTAGATTGAAATAGCATAGCAGCTATAGCTGAAACCAGCTATTTTTATCACTAAAAACTGAAATTTGACTGCCTTGCTGCTATTGTATGCCACACTGCATGAAAACAGTAAGTGCCATTGTAAAAATATTTTGGCTTTATGGCTCTTCACCAGCATTATCATTCAGACAAAACTTCCTGTTTGTTTCACATTTGATAATACACCAACATTAACTTTCTGTTGCTGATGGAGAGATGCACTCAAGCGTACTCTCTTCACTAAAGCAAATGGTTCTATTTAGAATCGCTAGATATTTCATGTTTAAATGCCTCATTGTATTATGAAATGTTGCTTCACATCATAACAATAGAAGAGCCAAGTACAGTGAAAGCCATTTTAAATTGGGACCGTGTTGTCTTGTTCCTCCATTAACACATTCCCAGTCTGACTTTCTTTGCATTGTGTCTGGAAGGTAGAACTAAACCTGGGGAGAGAAGGGAGAGAAAACAGGGACTCAATTTTCATGGGTCTTATATAAATGATTGAGATAATCTGAGGTGGTAATTTGGTAAAGAGTTTAAATACATACTTGTAGTTTAAATACATACTTTGCATTGATTACATCATTGTCACATGTTTGTTAAATAAAATTACTGAACATTTCAGTACACTCACTTTTAACGAGCACTATTAGTAATTCATAAGGCAATAAAAATATCAAAACATTACCACTGAAATAAGACGCCTGATTGGCTGCAGTGTGGGATCATCATTTATCAAACCGGCTGCTACCATCGGCATAACAGCGGTGAACAGTCTGTTGCAAAAAGAAAAAAAAATGGTAAATGATTACATGGAAGGTACAGTAATACAACAGATTTTGTTCAGCTTTAAATGTGCATGCTAGTTCCATATGGAGCGATTTAGAACTGTGGTATGTGCTTACATGTCACCTGTATTTTATCAAACCTTGGTAGAAAACTATGGGGTTTTACTCTAGAATAAGTGATACACTCAGTTTTGTTTGGAAAAAGCCAATAACTGCTTACTAAAACCAAAACAACATCCCAAAAGGTGAGGTGTAGGGTGATGAAGATACTGGTTAAATATATACACACTGCTTAAAAATACACACACACACACACACACACACCAATCAGCCCCAATATATCTACACTATTTATCATCTTTAGCATCTTGTAGTTCTACAATTACAGACTGTAGTCCATCTGTTTCTCTGTATACTTTGTTAGCTCCATCACCTTTTTTAATGACCAGGACCCCCAGAACCACCAGAGAGCATTGTGTATTTTGTTTGATTTGCAAACGTTTTCTTTTTTTGTCTTCTGCAGTGGAAGCATGGACAGAATCTTTTTAGTTTTCAGATCTGAAGCCAGAGTGGCCTAACCGCTCTTGCACAATTGTACGGAGTCCCATTTTCTCTGTACCTTGAAATCAACTCAACAAAAAAGGACAATAACTTGTGAAAGGTCTCTGACATTTGCACAGTGCTGTACCTTAGAAGTGTATTTCAAGTACAGAAGGCTCTACTAATAACAGAATGTGTTGAGTCTTACTCGTTTAATTGTTTGTTGGCATATTTTTGAGCCATTTAAGCAGAAATCCAGACAACGGCAAATGGTTCATAAGCTTTCTCACAAATGTATTTTTTTTGTTCTGTGATCATTTTAAATATTTATCCTTTCACATTTACTTACAGTTTCTTGATGCCTGATTCAGGTTGACTGTTGGAAGAGCGTTGTGATGCTGTTAAGACCACAGGTACCAGAGGACTCACCTGTTCATCCAATTCCTCCTCACTTTAAAGAAATAAAAAGGCATTTTATGCACATAAGAGCATGAGCTGGTATTTGTATATTTGTGCTATGTAATGTTACATTTTTCTTGACATTTCTAAGATCTTTAAATGATTACCCCATATTGTGTATGATTATGTATGTACTTTTGCTTGGTGTACCTTTTATAATATGCCAGCTCCTCCTGTAGCTGAAATACTTGAGCTTTGAGCTTGTGTTTCTCTTGTAATACATCTTGCAAGTCCTGCAGGGTAAATCGAGGTACTTTGTGATCTGATGTGCATATTTCATCCTCTGCCTGGTCATCTCCACACAGTGCCTCCTGGTGCCCAAAAACCATGAAAGTGAGTTTCTTCAGTGCACGCATCAATGAAAATAAACATAAATATCACGTCTGCAGCAGAATTTTATAACTGTTCCATC
>CM067499.1:5977405-6046897 GCA_034552555.1 Semaprochilodus insignis
ATATAATATAATATAATATAAAATAAATAAACACACACACACACAGACACACAGACACACACAGACACACAGACACAAACCTAGTCATGCCAGAAAAAAAAAATTTAGGTTATAACAATTTAGGTTATAATTAAGTCACATCTTTTCTTACATCAGGAAGTCTTGGAATCTGGATAAGCCTTTTGAAGTACATCATGTCTCTGGCTTTGTTAAAAAATGTCTTGAGACTGAAAAAAGAACAAAATGTTTCATTCAACCATATACACATACTACACAACACTGACAACATATGGTAAAAGGTTTTCATTCTCCAAGACATTTTTGCCTTCACCAAGTTGCTACCTGAATAATCTTACTCTGACAATTGAGACCTGCTAGTGGGATCTGATTGGCCAATTGTGGTCGGACTTTGTATAATACTGACTCACCCTTACCTACCTGAAAAAAATATCAGAAAAGATCCAGAATGACATATTTGAATATGATTGAAATAATAGATGCTGAAATACATATGGGCATGTTAATGTCACCTGTTGATGATGAAACAGTGGCAAAATTAAGAGACTTCTCAGTCCTCAGTGCCAGGCTTATTTACTTGGTTGTCTGGCAAATATGATTAGTCAAAATAGCGTTGGTTGTTCATTATCCAGGATGCATATGTATATTTAGCCTGGTGAATTAATAACACGTTTACAGTAGAACAAAAGTCTGTGCTAGGGTCTGGATAGGAATATTTAACTTGCCTATGGAACTGATCATGGAAGCGTTCACGGTGGCCCTGGAGCGTATCAGCTGGTAAACCTAAGTCCAGAAAGCATATACATAGGAATATCAAACACAACTAGCAAAAGCTAACATAAGATTATACTGTATATATAATATTATATTATATTAAATAAAACCATTAAATATTCAATATATCAAATGTATACATTTCTGTAGATGCATGCATATTTTCATTAAAAAATAAAAAAAAAAACAACAAAATGTGTAATTTGACCAGGGGCACCCAAACTTGCATAATATACATAAATGTGTGACATTATTTATATTATGTGTATACATTTAGACTGCAAAAACACTCACAGGCATGTAACTTGAAGAGTAGCTTGACGGTATAATGATACAAGTGACTACAGTCCTGGATGACCTGGATAAGCGGAGATAATTTACACTGGCCTGCTGTCAAGGTTGAGATGGCAATGGAGGTATTGAGCTGTCGCAGGACTGTGAAAGAACAGAAAATAATAAAGCATGTACTTACAAAAAGCATGGACTTTGTAATTACAAACAAATTCCTTGTTCAATTCTGTTGCCAATCAAAGGCAGCACTGAAGAAATAGCAAATGTTACAACAGATCATTAGATGACAATTTTGTACAAGATTACTTGTACAAACTTGTATATACCGACTAAACAAGGGATTTCCTGTTCCCAAAAATTCCTGTTGCATCCTATGTGCCTCAACTTGTGAGCAAGGCACAGTATATAATTCATTAAAGCTAGATCTTGACAATCCACAGACAAAAAAAAAATTTGTTTGATCTTATTTCCAGTGTTTCATTTTTTCAGGATTGTTTATGGCTGAGCAGGATGGGCTCACAAAATGAGATCAAAGAGCAGGAAGTTGCCTTTTCCTTTTTATTCTGTCCCGATAACACAACAGGAACTCAAAATTAGGCAGACTTCTTTAAGCCCACTAAGATGCTCACTGGCAACATACTGTTTAAAGGCATTAATCAGACAAAAAAAGGTTTTAACATTATAGTTTCTATAGTTACAGAAATAAGATGATTTTTTTGTCATTTTCTGAATACATATCCTGGAAAATTAAGCACCAAACGAAGCAAACAACTACAAGATTCCTACCAGATACAATAATTGTGACATTATAAAAATGTTTAAAAACAAAAAGTTTTGAAAATGTGAAAGGCATAAGACCATGCACTTACATATTTAAGAATTATGACATTCAATCAAAGTTTTAAGACAACCTTTGCAACTGTGTTTTTGTGTATATAAAGTATTCATACACGGTGGTGGGAGCACTGCTTAGTCTGATCCCCTCATACCAGCACAACAAAAACAAACTAACACGCCACCACCATAGCAGTGTCACTGCAGTGCTGAGAATGATCCACCATCCACATAATGGGTGGGGCCTATGGGGGGGGATCCTGACCATAGAAGAACAGGGTGAAAAGGGATTAACAAAGAATGCAGATGGACTGCAGTCTGTAAATGTAGAATTACAAAGTTCATCTACATGGTAAGTAGATCTGATTAAATGGAAATAATTAACAAGGAGGTGCACCTACTAAAGTGGCTGGTGTGTGTATGTATGTGCATATATATGTATATTTGGCTAAACATCAAATTCCCTACGACTGTTGTGAATGAGGTTTTTACTTCCAGAACCAGACTGTTCAGCTCTATTGAAGGGTGAATAGAAGTAGACAGTCAACACATGGTGTCTCTAAAGCACATGTGCAAATGTAATGTTCTGCAAGGAAGGGAACTTTCAATCCATACGTACAGGCCAATTATCATTATAGTCACTATATATGTTCACCAACACTGGAATTATCCTTAAAACAACGATGCAAGGTCACACTCACCTGACTCTGCAAGCCGAAGCTCTACATCCATGTAATCAAACACTTCAACAGTGAGCTGGAACCTGAGTACAGGAAACCAAGACAAAGCAGCTTGGTTACACTTCTTTAAATTAGTATTATGTTTATACTTTCTCTTGTAATTAGAATTATAACTAAGTCTGAATAATATCATTTGGGCTCATGAACAATGAACAATAGAAAAAAGTCATTTGTGTAGTAATGACCTTATCATGTGACTACTGGGAGACAGGTGTAACTGGTTGAGCAAGACTTAAGTTGCCTTATGGGTGTATGAATAGAAGCTTTTTGAGTGCAACAGAGATCATCAAAGCCAAAGCACAGACAGCACAACCAACAGACAGAAACCATTCTACATCACAGAGTTAGTTTACTGAAGAAAAAAATGTAAATATAATGTACAAAAAAATCTGAAATGTCTATGTAATAGTGTCAAGAGACCATCCAGTGCAAAAGGAGCTTGGGGTGAACGAAACACAGCCCACTAGGCCATGTGTAAAGGGCCAAAGAATGTACTCCATTGGTTTAGCACTTCCATAAAACAATGATAAAACCATCATAATCATATTTCTGCAGTTATCTGATTAGTCAAGTGGTCATGTAAACAGCATCTTGTGATTTCTTAGATCAGTTTAAGGCCCAGAAATCAGATTATGAAATCTAATAAAGAGTTGTATTTTAGCGTAGTAATTGGGTTTCTCAGCACATGTATACTCTTAGTCGGATTCCTAAGTCCGGACATGTGTGAAAACAGACCACAATACCAGAAATAAGCAAACAGCACTTAGCACAGCACTAACGGTGAGACAGCAACAAAACTTTTCTGGAGTGACATGGTCACAAACATAGTTGATGAAATAAGGGATTGTTCGTATTTCCTTTTCTTTCTTTTTTTTTTTTTTTAGGAAAAATGACTCAAAAAAGGGGGCACCTTAGGTGTAAAATAAGGAACGCTAAATATAGGATCTTAAGCAGTCATAATATAATTTATAGTATTATATTATATGCACAACACAATGTTTAAGTAATTCCACTCACACACGGTTTTTACATTCAAGATGAAAGCTGTCTTGTTTTTTTTCCTTGTTTTGCCTTGTTAGATAAGGTGCTGAGTTAGGGCTCCACAAATTAAGATGTGCTGAGATTTAATGCTGTTACTGTGCTGCTCTCATGCATTCACTCAGGTTTGTTGACAGTGGAGATGAAATTTCAGGGAGCCCACATGCCTGTCGTACAATCTGGCTCTGGCTATTTTGTCATCATACTTAGGCTGTTCATTCAGTTATTTAGCAGTATTAATTTTTCAGTCATTTATAATGTGCTGCAAGGCACATAATGGGGTGAACATACATGTACAATGTGCACAAACCATGCAAATTTAAGTTTTATGCATACCCGATTTGAAAAACAAAGGACAATTCTGACTGCATTTTATAGATCTTAAGTATTTGGCACTGACTAATAAATTTTGTTCCTCTGTTTGTATGTGTTTAATCTATTATTGTTTTGACATATATAATTCTTATATAAATATAAAATATATAATTTTGTGATCAATACATCTGCACAGTTTTGCTTGTGTTTGTCTAACACAAAATGTTTATATGACAACACATAACAGTAAAAGGGGGGTAGCACATACACATTGTTGATATCTGTTCCTGCTGTGCGCTCCAAGACTTCATCTGTGGCTTCCAGGTTGGGTCGAATATCTTGATGCTACAAAAAGACGTCAGAAGTGGAATTCCATTAGTCTTTTAAAGGCTACTTTTTGTATTTCACAGCAAAGAGGTTTTGACAGAACATTACAAATAAATAGTTTCAAGTTGACTTCAGCATTTATTCCTTAATATTCAAATATTACAAAGGTACGCTAAGTCTATCAATATGCCAAATTAAAGCCCTTTATAACCTAAACTATGTAAATCATTCTGCAAAAATGTACAAATCTTTAGGTTCAGGTAAAGGTTCCAGGGAATCCTAATCTACACGTGCTCACCTTGGTATGAAACTCCATCTTGAAGCAGAGGAGCTTGGCATATAGTGCAACAAGTTGGCCATATCCATATCTGTCCCTGAGGTTGCCCTAGAGACAATATTGAACAATCACTAACACGGACCATTAAAATGTACTTTCTAAGACAACAAGCATGTCATTACCAGTAACTTAGGTCATAACCTTTGTAGCATTCTTGAACTCACCCATAGCGTTCCTGTCTCAGCAATGTCACTGTAATGTCTCATGCAGTCTTGCAAGCTCTGTTGAAGTAATTAAAGAGTCAATATAGCTACTCACCAATGCTATTTTCAAAATACCATGTTCAATGTGAAACTTCTAGAAAAGGACATTTACGTATGACTAAACAAGGTTTTGGATCTACACACAAAGCTTCACAACCAAGGACGGATAATATGGTAACTCCTTTAGACCAAATAAATTAATACTCTGATATAGATGTTTAATGTTTATTCTTAACTAAACTGAATTGAATTAAATGATAACTTCCCATAGCTTCCCATTCACACCAATCAAGTTTAGTCAAACTGGCATGCTTGTTCTACCAAATATCAGCAGAACACTGTCAAGGCATTTAACATGAATGGGATCCACTACAACAATATTCTAACTACAGCAACATTTTATGAATTGCATTAACAGGCAAATTATTAATAGTTCTGTGGCATCAGAATTAATTTAATAGCTGAGATTTCTCAAACTCTTGATAAATCATATGACAAAGGGTTAAAATACTTGGTCCCTTTTAGAATTTGTATTTTTAGAACCTCTTTTTAGATTTGCATGTAAATATGATATATGCTTAATATGTTGCTTCTGCCCACAAACATGGGTTTAATGAGTTGATTGCTTTTTTGTCTTTGATACTGGTGATAATACGCACTTACAAATTGCTCAACTTTATTTTTTCTATATAAAATTTCTGTATATTTATAAAGACCTCTATAGGTGATCCATTATAGTATATTAAAAGTTTACATAGAATATGATAAAACACAGTAATCAATTACGATTTTAAACATTTTATAGTAATACCACAAAACTATAAAATACTATAAAAATATATAAAAAAAGATATTTGAAGTTGACTAAAAAATTTAAAAACATATGCAAATAAATTTTAGATACAATTTTCATTTTATATAAAAATAACAAAAATGCATAAAACACTTACATTTGGGTGACCATCTCGAAGCACCTTATGCAAAACATGGTAAAACTTCCAACTAAGAATAGCACTACTGGACAGCGGCAGACCAATAGCATAGGACCAGAAAGTGTATGCTCCCTTTTCCCGGTGGGTTCCCAGGATAATTCCTGAATTTAGAGTCAGGGACCATAAAACATTACACAACAGATACAAAAATTAATCTATGTATTAATCAACACTGACAAATAAGTACAATGCTTAACTGAAGAGTAAACATTAATGCATTTGAAGACGTTTAAAGGATACTGCGGGCATGCTTCTCCTTTACCGGTGTCTCAGTGGAGTTAATAGCTTTACTGATGCTGCTGAGCTGATGGAAAGAAGGACATTTTGAAAATTAATACAATCAAAAGAATATAAAGGTTTAAAAACTGAACACTGTACATGTTTTAGTACATTTGGGACACAAGTCTTAAAAACACATTGCTGACACAGCATATCAAAAGATATGAAACCTGTAGCGCCTGTTCTGTATCTCTATAGTCATCCTTACCTCTGAAAAGCAATCATAGTTTCTTACACATCTCTCTTTCTTTCCCCAAGTCTTTTTTTCAAGTCTTGCATGAAAAATCTTTCATTTTTCAAAGTAATAGATTTTTGTTCCCGAAGAAGCAACTTTACCTATCTCCAGTCAACAGGGAAATGTTGGATAGGAGATGTTTCCCATTAATACTATTATGGACACATGTAAATATAGAAAACTTTCATGGAAAAACATGGAAAAGTTTTGTTCCATGTCAGAAAAGCCTCCTTGTACAGATATAAGTAAAGAACATTTCATAGTTTTGATCCTCTTCAGTCTCGGTAGCACAGTGACAGCAGGAATTACTGTATATCCAAGGCTAATTCATCTAAGACTAATTTGAAGAGCTTACTTGTGGAGCTCTATGTCTGAAGTTTTTATTTTGCCAGTTGAGCTGATTTTAGAAACCTTGCTCTTCGGTAACTCACACCGTACCTTTGAATAGACCATCCTAAGCAAAATCCTGCAAAGGGGCCCCTTCTACCTGATCTGTGATCAACTTCCACACAGTCACACTCCTGTTCTCCCAGTACAATCCTCCCTCCTGTAAAACAGCTCACTCCATCTGTCATTATAGGAATAAGTAGACTTATAGTACTGGCTGAGGCTGTTTGTGCTTGCTGAAGATCCAGCATCTCCTCTATGGAAAACTCAATCATAACACCTGACAAATGACAGAAAATAATATTATTAATTTTATCAGCTGCATCAGGCCTATTCAAACTACCCATCTGTGTTTTTCTTGTATACATTTTTAAATATGAAATATTATTCATACTTTGCAAAACGCAATCTTCGTTTTGTGGATGCATATATGTTTACATTTTATTAGAAACCTCTAGAATATGCATAGACATTTAAAACTTATAACAGACGTTTAAAGTAACATTATTTACTATGGACAGGAAGACACTTGAATCAATTGTTAACACAGATATTTGCTATTGATATCACATAACATTACTGTTTTACACATCCATCAGAAACGTCCATAAGTAAAACAGCAGAGGTGACTGTTTAGGTAGGCAGGCAGGCTGAGTGTGTGTGTGTTCGTTTGATATGCTTGTTCAAAGTTATGCGGAATCAAGCTAAAAATACCAACAGCCCGTAGATGTGGGAGAAGGACAGATTTCAGGACTGCAACTGCTAAAAAACAATTATAGTAAAGAGATCTGAGATTTCCATAGCTGAAGGTTAAAAAAACCTGTAGCGCCTGTTCTGTATCTGTACAGTCACGCTTATTTTAGAAAAGGGGATGTGTCACTGAAAACAGGTCGAGGTTCCACAAGAGAATTAGAGTTAAAGGCCAGTTCTAAACTCCAAAGTTGTATAATACTGTTTTTTTCTAAATAAACTAACATAATAATTTCATTTTATCAGTTGATCATTTTGTTATCATAAAATTTGTCCAGTATATTATAATTTCTTGGCTCATTATAGCACAGTAAGACAAAAAAATGTAAATGATCACGGCATCATTGTTCACATCATGTATGTCACTAAGCAGAATCAAAATTTCAGCACCCTATAGACTCTGTATAACGCACATATTCCGGAGCATTAAGATGTCAAGAGTAGATTCTAATCCAAATATCCACAGTTTCTATAATGAAACAAGTACAAATTATGGAATCATTTAGGGAAGCAAATGAAAAAACAGTGTACCTTGTAGTGCACTGATTACACTGTAGGGAACAATGTAATTTTGGTTTTCCAACTCTTGAGTAAGGAGTTGATAAATACATACACACACACACATACACACACACACAGCCCCTATACCACAACAGTATGACACCGTAGCACTGACTTGAGTTCACCCTGATCCATGTCTGAGCCCTGTCTGAGATTAAGAAAATGCCTGTCCCTACTCTGTGGTGAGCACTGAAAATGACATTACTTTGCCTACTAAATATCCAACAGAGCTTACTGCACCACTTTGACACAGTCTGGCAAAGGCAACTGGCTAGCAAATAGCACTGTTAACCATCTCTGTAGTCCCGCACTTTCTCTTTGAAATGCGAGAGAAAGATTGTTTTACAAGGAGGTGCATCAAACTCACACAAAGTCATGCATTATGCAAAATATATGGCAGATAACCTACTGTGTAGTACCGGCGAGAATTATGCTCCAATTTAGAACGAAAACTAGTATATGTACATCAAGACAGAACAAGTTCAATCCAGTCACAATCCATTTGAAACTATTCAAAAGCACCAGTGAGACCTCAACAGATGTTGCATTAGGATCAAAAATATGGCAAACATATATACATTAGGCAAACACATGAAAGAAGCTGACTTGTTCTTCAGAGCAGCTTCTGGTGGGCCCATACCTTAAGACTTTGACCTTGACAGTGAGAAGGTGGTCCACACTCTTGGTCCACAAGGAAAAAACATCCCACAACTCATTATTGTTTCAACACTGAGAATATACTATACAGAGTATAGATAATTTAAAATTCTCTTTATGCACCATGTGATCTCATTTAATCATTAATTTTATTTTGTTAACATTTAGGCATTCGTAGCACTTCTAAACACTTTCTAAACACACACAATTAGATAAATATTAACTACAGTATCCAGATGTGAACTTGGTAGAATCATCAGCCAGCTCATTAGAAGTGAAGGTATAAATTTCAGACATCAAATGCCAGATATCAAAGTTATGTTATTCCTCTGTGCAAAGCAAGAAAGGTGCTAAGAAAGGAGAGGTTAGAAAGGAGTCAAAGCTACAACAATGGATGTATGTTGAGTCTTTCAGAGTGTTGGGTGTGGCACTGCAATGAAGGACAAGTCACCTCTCTTGGGAGCTGCAGTTTACTGACTAAGCCATTAGACAGGCTCTTAAATATCCTTTGAAAATGTATCTAATTAGGGAAAGTTTGATGATATCTTGAAGTTGGGGGGTTTGCAGTTTTTTTTCCAAACTGATGAACAGTTTGTTAGCAGCGGCTGTTCTAACGTGTCATTGCAGTTCCTTTAAGCAGATCCTAGGTCCATCTTTAGCTTTTCCCCTATTCTAACATACTAGGGTCCTTCCTTAGCAATCCAAGAATCCCTCAATCTTCTTCTGAAACATACTTTTTGTTGTTCTATTATTTGTTTGTGGGAATGCACTACTCATCAATCAAGTACAATAAAAGTGGTCAAATATTCTGTGATTAATTTTATTGATTTCAGTTTTGATAATATATGGATACCAACTGTAACACTTGTTTAAATTTGAGAATACCTCTTTGTGACAAAGCTAAATAATGCATAGTACACTCTGTACATGGATTATGCTTGTTTGTGGGTGTTTCTTCCTGCAGTTTTGTTTTCAGCAAGTGCTGTTTTCAGTAACATGCTTAATTGGGTTGATGACTGACTCATTTAAAATCACTTCAATTTGCTTTTGTGGTATGTTTTGTATGCCATTACTCATTTGTATGGTGAAGTGTCATCCTACCAGTTTTGCAGCATTTGATTAAATCTGAGCAGAAAACACAGGTCTATACACTTCAGAATTAATCCTGCTACTTATATCAGCAGTTACATTATTGACAAACACCAGTGAACTAGCTCCACTTGCAGCCATACATGACCATGCCATATCACAGCATCCATCATCATCTCTTCCTTTCCTTCTCCATACTCTTCTCTTACCCGTCATTCTCGTTAATCTTGGGTTCATCTGTCCAAAGAATGTTGTTCCAGAGCCCGGCAGGCTTTGTTATATGTTGTCTATCAAAGTTTAATCTGGCTGCTCTGTTCCTCAGTGTTGAACAATTCTTCAAATCCACAGATGGGTGCAGACCTTGATTTTTGAGCTAGGATTCGGTTCATACCGGTGTGTGTTGGGGGTGATTCTGTTTTTTATTAAAGTGCCAACTATTTGGAACATAAAGAGAAGAACACTGAGGAGTAAAGCACTAAAGAACATGGTAGACTAACTTAACTTCACTACCCTAACTCCTACAATCTACAACCAGACTAATTTTGCATAATTGTTTTGGCATTTTGGTCAGTTACAATTACAAAGTATTCACTCTGCAGTCATAACAACAAAGACACATGATAACACCATGTGCTTGCTTGTACTTTCCTATAGGTCAGTGAAACCAATGAAGCCTATGATGTCTATAAGACAAACTTTTCCAAAGTTAAGAATGATAGAAGGCAGCTATGCATGTTACGGGCAGTACCAGCAGCAGTGGCAGTGATTGGGGTTGGTGGAGGTAGGCAAAAGACAAAACCGTGACACAAGACCACAGACATTTTTTTCAGTCTCAGTTTCAGAATAATTACTCTCCCGTTTCCAGTGGTTTGCATCTTGAATCTGTATGTACATTCCAGAAGGCATCTCTAGATTGTAGACTTTGACAAAGATACGACTTCTCTAGAACATCCTTGACTTGACTAGATGTTGTCAAAAGGCTTTTCTTCTGCCATCTGTGGTCTTGCAAGCCTTTTAGCCTCGCTAAGCTCACCAGTGCATTCCTTCTTTTTAGGAACATACCAAACTGTTGATTTGGCCACTAATGTTTCTTCTATCTCTTTTATCTCTGGGCCATATTTTGAGCATTCCAAAAGCAAGAAAGAGTTCCCTGATAAAGAGGCCACACCTGGCCATAAACCTGCTTTTTAGTCAACTGTCCAATTATTTTCGAGCCTGTGAAAAAGGACGGACTATATAAAAAACGCCTGTAATTCCTGCAGGTTTGATGAAATATTTTTTCAAACCCCTTGAAAATGAAAGCTGAAAGTCTATCTTGACTGCTTTATTTCAAATCCATTGTGGTGACGTACAGAGGCATAATTACAATGGACCTGGCTGTAGCGACTTGTGACCTCAATATGTTATTTAATTGTCATTATATATTATTTAATGGCTGAACCATTTTAAAAAACAATTAGCATGTCACCTAGGGTCTCTGTATTTAACAACAGATGCCAATTGTGCCTTTCACCAAATTTACTGAGATCTTTTTTTTTCCAATTACCAACATAAGCAGTTAAAAAAAGAGGGAATAAACACTATGGGCAGCACAGAAAAGTTAAGAATTTAGAATGCCTGACAGTTGGGCTTAAGAACTAAATTGGATGGGTGCCACATACTGGCACAAAGTCTGTGACAGATGGCCAGCGAGCTCTGTGGCTTTTGGCCAACCTTCATAATGAATTCAGAGACAGAATGAGCAAGGGACAGACAGAGAGGGAGAGCATATATTGGGAGAGACACTACATCATGTGTAAAACAAACAAAAAAAGAAGCAATGAGCAAATTTCTTATTTGTATTACAAAGCTAGCAATATGTTCTTGGAACTCTGGAGTGAGTAATACAGACCTTATATACTGCCCACTGTGTTGTGACGAGAATATCACTCTCCCCTCATTTGACAATGAAATGGGGGTCTACGGCTGTTTCATCAGTGTTGCTTAAAGGATATCAGAGTTAATGGTTAGTTACTGGTAATCATGCAAAATGCTTTGTTTCTGATTCTGTGTAGTCAATAACTGACACAGCTGTTGTCATAACCAGTGAAGACAGTAACAGTTATCTGTTCAAGAAACAAACAGCAGCAACCAAATGCACTGAGCAATGATACAGAACGTTTGTTTGAGACTGAGATAGTTCTACAGTCCTTTCCTGTCTTTGCTATGGCTTGTAGCTGAATCTGACATTACCGAGCCAGAGTGAAAGTAACAGAGTTTTGCTTATTATTTACCATTATATGGTTGAGTATCAAGCACTATTACATGAATTAACTGCTGCAGAAACTAGAGTTTCAGTTTTTGTGCTTTTTATTTCCTTAAATATAGACTAAGTTTGAGTCTTTGTTTCAGGCCTATATTATGAAAGAAACGTAAAGACAGTGACAAATCACCTTTATACATGGCCTGTTTTTTCGGGGGAGGGAGGGGTCGTAGACATTGTCTATTGCTCCTTTAACTAGCAAGGACACGGTGGACAGGTCGACCCTTTCCAGATCTCTGCATAATCAACCTTGTTTTCAAACACGATGGGACACTATGCAAAATGTAAATAAAAACAAATTGTAAAGATCATTTAAACTCTATATTTATTATTATTTTTTATTTAAATAGCAACAATTAAATTATTGTTTTTGAAAATATCTGCACATTTCAAAAAAAGCTGAGACAAGTTTTCTTTAAGCAATGATTTGAGCATATGGATTCATTTCAGCTTTATCTGTGACAAAACAACCACCTGCACCCTAGTACATTCTTAACCACAATTTACAACTGGCACCCACCAACTTACCTAATATATAATATTACTATATATAACTATTACTATAAAAGGAAAGCATTCAGCAGCCTCATCAGCCTGACTGTTTACCGTGAAAAAACACCAGCTGATAGAACACCCTTTGACTTCAGGCCTTCGGTATTTGCCTTCCATCCTGTGCCACTAGAAGTGAGCTTCTCAGGGATGGGAGGTCTCCTTTCACTTTACCAAATTTTCGCGTGTCTTCAGATTTCCATATGCCCCTGGGCTCGTACTAATGGCTGAACTTAATGTCATTTGACTCACAAGCTTGGCTGTCACTTCAAAATAAACTTTTTTCTACAACAATTTTTCTAAAAAAAAAAAAATAGTAATAATAATAAAAATAAATAAATATTCCAATAAAGCTGCAACCCAAAATACTGAGCAATCCAAAATAATGTTTAAAGACAAAAAGTCCTTAAAATCACCCTGGCTGGTAAGACTTGTTGACCTCAGCATATTGATTTGCTTGGTGGTTGCATTGGTGCTCCATATGGTTGCTCTTTGAACAAGAGAAGTTGACTTGACAGTTGGTTGCTAAATTGTTGCTAGGTCATTGTTGTAACATCCCTGGTGGAACCGCAGTCTGTGGCGGATGCTACAGAATTTCAAAAAGCCAAAAAGCATGTGCCCAACTCACCCCTACATAGTGAAAATGAGTGCTGTTGTAAGCTCTCTGCAGGAGGACATATGGCTGGTAGGTTACAATCATTAACTCCAGCAGCACAGCATAGTGGCTCAATACTAGTACATTACTCCTGCATCATCACCTCTTTATTAATCTGTTAGTAATTCATTAGTCTGTCTGCAAGTCTGCAGATGCGTGTCATTCCATGGGGTCCCTAATGAGTACTGTTATACAACAACTGGCCACCTACACAGGTACACCTCCTTGTATCTACACTCACTGAATATTTTACTTACTTTATTTTTGTAAGTATATTGTACTTACTTAATATTGTAAGTAAAGCCAATACTTTACTTAGCTTTACTTACAATATTGGTGGACTTTGTATTCTACAGTTACAGACTGCAGTCCATCTAATTCGGTGCAATTCTTCAATTGTCAGGACCTCAACAGGACCACCACAGAGCAAGAATATTTGGGTGGTGGATCATTTACAGCACTGCAGTGACACTGATGGGGTGGTGGCATGTTAGTGTGTGTGTGTGTGTTCTGCGGAGTTGGAGTTTTTAAACACTGTGTCCACTCACTGTCCACTCTATTAGGCACTCCTATCTTGTTGGTCCACCTTGTAGATGTGAAGTCAGAGACAGCAGCTCATCTGTTGCTGCAGTTCGCGTTAGTCATCCTGTGTCTGATCCACTCACACCAGCACAACACATACTAACACACGACCACAACATCAGTGTCGCTGTAGGCCTGAGAATGACCCACCACCCAAATAATACCTGCTCTGTGGTGGTCCTGATCATTGAAAAACATGGGGAAAGCGGCTAATACTGTATGCAGCGAGTCAGATGGGCTACAGTCGGTAATTGTAGAACTACACCTATATGGTAAGTAGAGCTCATAAAATGGACAATGGCACACAAGATACAAGGGGCAGTGCCTAATGGAGTGGCCAGTCAGTGGATTTCCTACACACTTGAGCACAGAATGTCAATATACTGTATTATAAATTACATACAAATATTAAATACAAGTATATAGTAGCAGGCGATTTACTGGTTTGTTCAGTATACCAGCTGAAATGTTGTTATAGTCAAGACTGCAGATGATGATCATTAAAGTAATTTATTTATTTTGACAAACCAGGAAGAGATTACAGAGTGGCAATTCTCCTCTAGTAAAGAGTCCCAACTTATAGTTACAAGTTACCTTTTTCTGATGCTCTGTGGTAGCTGTATGCCTACAGTTCTACATGGATACCACAGGAACACCAATCAGCCAAACAACCCTTCACTAAACCACGCACACAGGCTTGGTTATCAGACTGATATGCCTTTACTTAAGTCAATCGTTAACCCAAGAGAAAGGCAGTTCTTCCATAACCACCTGGACTACCATTGTCTCAGACTAACCTAGGGACCAACTATTAAGGCTATGTTCACATTACAAGCCTCACTTCTCAAATCCAATCTCTCTAACATGGTGGTTCACATTTGTGTAGGTAAGTGAATCTGTCAATAATGTGATCAAACCTGCATCCTGAAACAAGACGCATGTGTACATCCTAACCACGTCACGTGAATGAACCACGTGTGTTATGAGCAGCATACTTACTTGAGGAGGATCCTTCACTACAAAGATAATTAGCTTTGAACAACTCTCAGCTGCTTATTATCAGAGAGAGACTAGGGTAAAAAAAGGGCTACGTGTGTTGCTTTTCTGTAGTTTACCATCACTAACTTCAGGTTAAGCAATGCTGCCACTCACTGAGGTCACATGGCAATGAATCGGACATGCATCTGATCTAGGACCACATGTGAAAGTGTATTAGGTCAGGTTTAAAAAGACCCGATTTGTCCATACAGCTCTGAAAACATCAGATCAAAAAAAAAAAAAAACCCTAATCTTAACAACAAGCAGGCCAGTCTGGCATCAAACAGCATATGTGAAATCTAGTCGGCTAGTCAGTTTGTCAGGCAATTGAAAGAAATAAATATGTATTATATGGTTAACAGTTTATGCTGCTATTTGGATACTTACTCCTGTGACATCAAATTTACTGGTAGTTGTAGGCAACAAAAGCCAACTGATTTGAATACAACAGTCCAGAACCTTTAAAATCTTTTTTTTTTTTTTTTTTTTTTTTAACAGAAATCTTATTATTGACCCACAATTTAGTTTAACTACACAAAGTGGTTTGTTGATTCAAATCAGACAAAAGAGGGGTGTCCTTTAATATCAGCACCTTTCCCGTATGGACTGGTATCAGCGCATTCAGAATTGATACTAACTTTAGTTCATATTACTGCCGAAAATTATATGTATCGTTAGAAGGATAACCCATTTCTACTTCCCAGGTAAAATTACACCGCTAAACAAAAAAGCCCAGTCATGCATATCTAAAAATTTGCACACTACCATTTACAATTAACTCTGGTCAGATGAAAAATATACATAATTCTGGCTACAAACTTGTCATGTTTGGAGAAAGAAGGGCTGCATGAACATTACGTCATCCACTCTTCTGGGAGGGCTTTCCACAAGATTTTGGAGTTTGTCTGGTTTGGCTGGATTCTACAAAGGTGAATGTGCTTCTTTAGTCTAGCCAACTGACTGACTTGAATCCCAATGAAAATTTATGAAGAATTTTCAAAATAATTGAGTCTGACAGAGGGACCCTCATTACTTTAAAACAGTTTGCCAAGACTGCTGACCTCTTGAAGCTCAGGAAACAATTTCTACGAGTTTCACGATGATGTAGTGAAAACCTAGGACTCGTTTGCAAAAGTAGGTTTCACATAGTATAACAATTAGCAAAAAATCTTAGTAGGCAGAGCTAAATGACAAAATGTCTCCGAAAACCCTGGTTCTGAAGTCACAAGGTCAAAAACAGGTCAACTACTATCTCTTTCAGCACTGCATGCTAATGTTAAAATAATAATAATAATAATAATCGTATTAAGAAACAAAAGTTTCCTTTTCTGTTTACAGCTAAATAGTTAAAGTAAACCCAACAGAGGGCACGATTACTGCTGCATTATTCTGTATTCTGTATTGTATCTTATTACAATCGTTGCATTTGCAACCTAAAATGATGTACAGATTTTCACACAAAGGTGTAATAGCAGTTGTAATAGGCTAATCAGAAAAGCGTACAGTGACATAAATCATCACAATAACAGTAACATGTCATCTTATTTTCAAACCCAAGTAACATCAAAACAAAGTACTGAAAACATGATCGAAGGACAGGGAAAACTGTGGGATCCCAACTGTAAGTTATTAGGAATTAACCAACAAACTAAGAAACTAAGATTGTCCATAGATATCCTCCAAGGTGCATTTTTTATACTATATTCCTAACTTTGTTTGACCTACCTGTTCTTCTCTTCCTTTTACTGGAAAGTCCAGATGCCAGACCCTCCCTGTACTGTGCATTTTCCCTGAGTGGTGCTTGGTGCCACACTGTAACAGTTTGCTGTTGGTCCTTATCAGCTTAATTAAACAGACCGCCCCTGCTTCTACTGTGACAGTCAAGGTCAGGAAGTTATTCATGTGATTCACTTTCCAGTCATATACAATATACCTTTTTTTAATCAATCTTCTATTGATTTTGAGGAAATACATTATTGAAAATTTCATACATATATTATTGACTTGGGTCATACATTTTGGTATCAGCGCATATTTAAAACATACTGCATTAAAAATCTACTAATAAATGTGTTATTGTTTATAATCTATAAGAATTTTTACAAAAGAAGGTGATGGTGAGTCCTGTTGTCAAGAAAAAAAAAAAAGAAAGAAAAATCCCCTCCCCGGCAACAAATAATGGTACTTAATTTTGCCAATCCACTAACACAGTATCTTACATTTAGGAGTTTAAATCTTTTGAAAGAGCTTTTAAGGTTGGTCAACATTAAGCTTGCTAATGTCAGTGGTATCTTAAACTGATGAATAAAACAGACCTGAAACATGAAAAGACAGCAAAGTTTAAGAAGTAGTGAAGTTTGTTTAATTTTTGCATTTTAAGTAGTTTTCATGAATTGGTCATAAAATGTGAACTTCATCAAGTCACAAGTATAAACAATGTGCTAAAACGAATAATGTCCATACAATCTTCTGTGTCTTTTCTGTCCACGTTTTTGTGCACAAATAAACATACAAAAGTGGAAAATGTCAAATGTGAGGGGAAAAAGACAGTAGAGACTTCTTCTGACTTTTAAAAGTTTAAAAAGTGGTTCACTTTTCAGATTCTGTAGTATTTTGTTGTTTAAAAATATGAACATTGTATTGTATCATCATTTGGTTTCTTCAAATAAATGCCAATAGTCCTTATTTCATTAATGTTGCATAAACACAACCTCAGACTTGAGTGTGTGAAATGACATGAATTTCACATCTGACTGATGAAACTGTCGTACAAAATCAAAAAAGCAAAGACTTGAGCAGAATTGAGGAATTAGCTCCAGTACATGAAAACAAGTGCACATGCACATGCCAGCCCCTATAAATATGCAAACAAAATGCCCCATTTTTATTTATTACATTGCGAGTAAATTTCATATTAACAGAACCAACAGTAATGCTCCCAAAGACTTAGAATTAAACCACTTTATATTAGATTAAAACCTAAATGTTAGGAACATTTTGGCCTTCTCCTATGAGGCTGCTATTTTGGAGATACTTCTTTTTCTTTCCCACTGAAGCACAGCATTGACATTTTAGATCTGCTAGCTTGCCAGGACCGTGTGTTTCATCCTTACTACTGCACTTCTTATGAGCTAATAAGGACTCAAGTCTGCAGGATTCTGATTCACACACATATATTTCACACAGATAAGGACCTAACCTCACCACATGCATGCAGTGTGGGGGCTGTGTGCTTGATGACTGCTGCTTGATGTTCGTAGCTCCCTTTGGAAAATGTTTTATCATAAGAAGTAATTTCTGTTACTAATATTTTAATTGAGATATTCCCAGTTTCAAATGGTCCTGGATGTAAACATAGCATAGATAAAACACTGAGGATAATACATCACTCTTACAATTCATCAAATAACATTGTTATGTGCAAGAACTGTGCTGCAGAATGATTTGATATGTCCATAAAGACTGAATCACCAAATCACTATTCACAGAGGCTACCAAATTAGGCTATGAAACTCATGATTCTCATTGCTCACTTCACTAGATCAGTCTGTTCCTGGACCTTACACCTCTCTGGTCTTGCGGGGCCAGACATAACGAGACTGTCTGGGAACAATCATGTGAAATTTTGGGATAAACTGACGCATTAATAGAATAGTTATAACATAATAATACATCAGTAAAGTAACAGTGAATATAATAAAACCATTGAAGTAAATATCTTGAACTTGTATTGATGATGCATTACTTACATTAAGTAGATGTATTGGTGATATGCTACCTGAACACTTAAGTACACTCAATATGTTACTTACATAATGCAAAACCGAATCTTACCCCTGACCACTTAAAATATGTTGTCCCCATAAATGCACTTGCATTATTATGTCTAGCTCTAATACTAATAAGACTAATATTTACTCACCCAGTGCTGTTTCTGTATTTACCATAGATGCTCTTTGGTATACCTATGTTAGTCCTATTCTGTGTTCTGCACCAACTCACACTAATTTGTAGAGGTTATATTTTCCTGGGTTACAACTTACTAACTATATACACTGTAATGTACTAGTAGGTTAATATATTTAACCCTTGTTGAGTACAAGGTTAAACCAGAATAACTGCAAGCAAAGGGGGACAAAACTCTTACTTCATTTCCACATTATAATAAAATTCAAGTGAAAGATTTAATTTAAGATTACTGTGGTTGGAATAGCATCAAGAAATCTGCAGTATTCGTGTGGTTAAAATGATTCATGCCATTGTTTTAGTTTTTATACTAATTTGTGCTCGTATTAGATGAGCACTGAGAAGCCTCCATTTTCCTCCCCTGCATGATTAGTGTCTACTCCCTTTCTCTGGAGAGATGGTATCAACCACACCCCTCCCTAAACACATGCACATGCACACACACAGACACTTCCCGTGGATGCTTGGTTTCCATAGAGACAAGGAGCAGCACCATGGAGCCACTATGCTGCTTGGCAGCTACTGGCAAAGGAAGCCAAACCTAACTGAAAGTGTGCAGTGCAAACCACCCACACTTACTGAAACATTTTTCAAGAGGTTAGACCAAAAATACGTATACAGACTAAAATTAATTAAAGACCTAAACTGTATGCCATGCCCTTTGTAACTATTGCAATTACATTAACACAATGAACGGAGAAGTAATTCAGATGAAATTATAGACCATAAACCAATAAAACAGCTTTTTATTCTGTTTAGAAGGATAATGGCCATGGCTGGTACCCAAGATTCAGGTCTGCCCATCTCTACCTTTATTTTTTTCCAAACATTTTTTACAATAAAAGCAGTTTTTTTATTTTATTTAATTTCTGTATATGTGTATACCTCACTGTGTCTAACAGGAGACTAGAGGAAATAAGTAATACAAAATTAAAATATAATTCCAGCATCAGAGATGGTATGAAATATGTATCGGAAAGATACCGGATTGGGGCATCACTACTAACTTTAAATAGCGCTTAATAATAATATTTTTGAGCAATGGTTGTAAGTCAATATAAATACATCTAAAAAGTAAATAATTCTTCCTAAATATTGGACATGTCTCATATGGGTTTTGCAAGGTGGGGTGAAGGACTAATACTGCATTCATGACCATGTTGGAGCTGGGCTGATTGTGAAGTCCAAGTGGGGAAAAAACAACTCCTAATTCTGACTCGGAAAGTTGGACTCTCTCTTCTCCCAGATGCAATTCCATGACATCGCTTGAACATGACAATACCCACAGAATAAGAATGGATTGCAGACAATCAAGATTCCATTTACGCATGAGATTTCTAAACACATCGGGAAAGTTGGGTAATCCAAAACTGAAGTCAGTCTGTGCAAGATTTTTGATTAACCTGGGTGCTACCACATAATGTTGGCCCCTATAATGCCTAGCCTATATCCACATTTTAAATAAATGCAGAACTAACAAATTCCAGGGGGGTGGGGGTGGGTCCTTTCCATTGAAGAACAGGGTTATAGGGGGCTAACAAACTAGGCAGAGAAACAGATGGTCTATAATGGTGGAACCTTTGGGTAAACAGAGCTGATCAAATGGACAGTGAGTGTAAAAACAAATAGGTGTACCTAATGGAGTGGCCAGTGAATGTATATGGCTCATGTTTTTCACAATTGTGTCATATAGTCATTTTTTTTGCCATTTATTGTTGGCCTGTTTCTAAACACAGGACCACTGGGGCCTGGATATATTTTTGTTTGGTGGACTATTCTCAACCCACCCAGCAGTGGCAATGAGGTGTTGAAATATTTCAGCATTACGACTGTCTATGACTACACTCATGCCAGCGCTACACCCACTAACATTTAACTATCACGTTGGTGCTAGTACCATGCAGGAAAAGGCCCTCATCCACAAATAAGAAATTGCCAATGATGCTTCTACAGTGGACTATTACCAGCAGTGAATGCTATAGAAGGTGAAAAACTGTACATCAACAAACAGGCTACAGTCATTAACTGCATATCTACAAAGTGTAACTACATAGTAAATGTTCCAGATAGAATCAGTGAGTGTAGAGACAAGGTAGGCTAATAAATGGAATCTCCATGTACACTGTGAGTCACATGATGCATTATTAAAAACATCTGACTCTAGTCACTACATCTTTCACTGAAAGAACAAATGGTGCCATTCAAACTCACCAAGTCACAAATGAAGTAACATAAACAACATAAATAAAGATTACCAAGTTTCATAAACTAGGCACTGGTTACAAAAGTAGCTTCACACCTAAAAATGCTAGTCTTCATTATCAGGAAAATAACATAGGTACATTATTACAGCATTTATTTTCTTGGGTCGGTTTGCTAAGGGCTTTTAATGGAGAGGGTGGGGCTAGGAAGTATGGAAGTATGCAGGAGCCAACAGAGAGACAGAGAGTGTGTGAGAGAGAAAGAGAGACAGACAGAGTTTTGGAGCTGAATCTTAAGTGAATTGAATGAGCAAAACAGAATAGGTGTGTGGCCTTATGTAGCATAGCTGTGGCTGATAACAGCTGATAATACAATCTGTGCTAGACGTAGTATTTTGCAACCACACATAGGAAGATCTGATGGGCACAACTTTCTTTACAGTTAAAAGAACTTAAACTGCAATACAAAACAACCAGTAATGCAATGTTCTTGATACTGCATACTGACACCTATTGGCTTGGGGGACACGGAGCATCTAAACCGGCCCTCGGTGTCGTGGAGAGGCAATTGCCCTCTACTCATTTGATAATAGGACGACAGACATGACTGTGTTATCATTCCCAAAAGATGTCACAGTCAGAGGCAAGTGACTGGTCTCTAGAGATGCTCACTTCCATGCTCATTTATTCATACTTGCACTAACACAAATGCACAGATAACGACTTCCAATATCCATAGACATCTTGTGATGTAAGATGTGTACAGAGTGTACATAGTCAGGCTAATTAACAAACAATTAAAGCTGGCAGGGAACGAGGGTCTGCTCAGACAGAAGTGTTTCTGAACCTTGGCAGTTGGACACAAAGTTGTTGGTCACATTAAAGATCCCCCCCAGGCAGGTGCTACAGAACCCTGTATCCTAAGATTACCAGACACAAGAGCAGGTTCTTCTCTCATGCTGTCAACCTTATGCATAAATTATCAGTAATATTGGCAGTTGGACATAGATCCTCATGGTTTCTCCAAACAGTTATTTCACCTTGCTTCACTCCCATACTATATTATACACCAATTTCATTCCCACACATGCTGCATATTAGTACAAGCAAAACAGCTGTGTGTTGCTTGTATACAAAACATACAGGTGCAGGTCCTCCAGCTGCTCTAATTTCCTCACACAGTCCAAAAACAATACAGTCAACCCAGGTATCTGCATATGGTCTATATTATGTTATATTGTGTGTACATTGTTTGTATATTTAATATACCACGGAGACACAAACCGCCAAAGCCAAATCCCTTGTATGTGTCAACACACTTGGCCACTAACTCTCATTCTAATAATGTGATTTCAATTCTAATTTTCACCAGATGTAACATGCAGGTGACAAAAGTCAACATTGCTATCAAAGTCTGTATATGTCTACTGATTATGTCTACTGATCATACATGACCCCATTGTCATACTGTGTATATCCACAACTGCTTAGTTTCAGTGCGCAGTGTTAGCAGAGCAGCCCTAGTAGAACAGATTTATTTGAAATTGTTCATAGGCAGAGCTGTCTGTAGAGGCTCCGTTTCATGTAGCAAGTAAGTATAAAGTAAGCATAAAAATGTGTGTCTATACACAAGGGCCTATTTAAACATACAGAGTCACATAATGGCACAGTGTATGTCTGGCTTTAGAGGATTATCAACTACAGTTCAACCAGCCAAACTTGAAGGAGATGCACTACATACAAATTCAACTAGTTTTAAACAATTTAACTGTTAAGGTACTTTTAACTGTACAACTTAACTTTTAACGGTACAATTTAACTGTTAGGTTACTCTGTATGGTATAGGATTTCGAATCAGTGATAAACAGGTAGTCATATTTGATCTGACAAAAATGGTATTGATGCATCGCAACTCATAACTATAAGAAATGCTTGGTTTTTAATTCTGCGTAATCTCTGTGACAGATTCCAAAAACACAGATCAAGCTATTTCTGACTTCGGTGTAAATCATCTTTCCTATTGCCTGCAAAATGTGAGGTGTATCTGTAAACTGATCAAAGCATTCACCTGCATGCATGCTAGTGCCGAAACACCTGTATGCCTGGCAGCATTAACCAAAGACAATGCAAATCTTTTTCTTCTATGCTGAGCTTGCCCTTCTGTAATCACTTGATCTAAGGTCATTATAATAAACTGATTCCTACAAGTCTGTGAAGTAGTTTTAGTCTTTGTTATAAAAGAAACCCAAAGGCAAATCACTTTTATACATGCTGTTTTGGGTTGTAAACAGTGTTTTGCTCCTTTAACACTTGTTTGCAGTGTATTTCAACCCTGGTCCTAGAGGCCCACTGCCTGCACTTTAGTGTTTTCCCACCCTTCAGCACAACTACTCTAACTAATCAGCAGATTAATAGCCTATTATTGAGCTAAAGTGGGTGTTTAAGTGTTTAAGCAGGAAGAGCATTAAAATGTGCAGGGCAGTGGTCCTCCAGGACCACAAACAGAGAAACTGCTCTAAAACATACTTCCAAATGCATACAAAAAATAGTCTACAGACCCCAAAATCAAAGTCTTGTAGCGGCTATGTCAGTACCTTGAACGATAGACACTTAAAACCTGCAGGACGACTTGATGAGGTGACTACAAAGGAATGGTGTTATCTTTTTATAGGTATTCCAACACCTTATCCAGTCATATAAAACAATAATCAGTGCTCCTACAACCGAAATGGGAGGGTGTACAAAGTAGTAAATGCAGTATAATGCAGAGATTTATTGTTACATATATACATACACAGACAAAAAATATTAAAACATTGTTCCTTCTCCTGTAAAGGTTTTCCTGGAGGATTCTACTAATAATGTCAGTGCATGACTCTAATAAAGTTAGTCAGCAGACTTCAATGTACAAACCCAGTGTCGGAATGGCATAGCCTCATTGAAAGTTAGATACCATATGGGGACTGCATAAAAGATAAGAACAGCTAATAAAGTGGCTACTAAATGCACATGATTCTAACCTAGCATCATTTCACCACTCAAATACTAATGAACATATTATCGTGGACAGCAAGCGGCTCATCGTGGTCCAGGACTCTCGGCTTGAATAATTTTGGCCAGTGTGTTTTTAACATAGGACGGTCTTTAGTTTCAACATCTACTTACTGACGTTGAAAGAAATAAAACTAGAACTGTGCATTACCATTTTTATCATTATTGTTATAAACGTTTATCATCATGACCATCATCATCATTATTATTATAGTTACTATAATTACAAAAAGCTATAATTACTAGCTTTTGAATGTTATATGTGGCTTTCAAATGTGCAATCTAATGCTTATACAATCATTCCTATAGTTTAATACCTTAATGTGTTCCTTTGGGGCTTTAATGGTAAGTGATACTTTATTTGTTTCAATGGGATCGACGACGCCAGTGAATTCCTATGCAGGTGACGGAAGTTCCTCGGACAGGTGCCACGACGTCTTAGCAAAATGCCACGGAAAACACGTCTGACCGGTTCCACAGGCACTGGCCTATTGTGTTTTTTGTCTCTCTCTCTCTNTTTACGAAGTAAACAAAAGCTGAGAACACAACAGCAGTAAGGGAGAACGCAAATACAAAATTGAGAGTGCAAACACATGACCAGAAATAAAGCATTTAAATAAGCTGCATTTGTACAAATGATGAAAAACGCACAACACTAAAACATTAATCCAGGACAAAACAACATTAACTGGTTAAATATGGTATTGGGGAGCGTTGGAGGGCAGCTCGCCGTGAAAACGCTCCCGGCCACTAGGGACACTCTATAATTTTAGATGTTGCAACAAAACCGTGAGTATATCAAGAAGCAGGTACTGTAGCTGAAAGAAGCTGTAGGGAGAGTAGAGAACCTACTTTTGAGGGGTGTGGGGGTGCTGAGTAATGGTGTCTGCATAAGACATGTTTCTCAGACCTTTTTGTCTTGTGTAGAACTGTGTGTAAATGGAGATACCCCATAAGATTTACAAAGAACTTAAAGCAAGTCACTAAATGGAGATGGCCCTACCATCACATACACTCAGTTTTCACTCCATTTACACTCCATTTTCATTGCCTGTTTGTGTTTCTGGTCTGACTCATAGTTTGAGAGATGAGCCTCTTTGGCAACGCTTTAACCCAAACTGAAGTAACCAAGATGGACCCAGAACCTTCTTCTCGGGTACATAACTATGCTTAAGGAGGAATTGGTAGGAATGTCATAGGGTGCAAGCCTAATCTGAACACCCATGTTCTCCAATCATTCAGATGTCATTCAGCAAATGCTGAGTATAACCACATGGGCAAGGGATTACTTTGGTAAACCTACTACAATACAAAGTTATATTCAAAAATGGCAACTAAAATTTTACTTTGGAAAATAGAAGCCTTATGTTGCCCATTTCCAGAGATGCTGTGAAATTCTCTGGGCTCAGTGGCATCTGGTGTGGACTGTCACACTGTGGAAATGTGTATTGTGGTCAGACGAATCAGCAATTACGTTTTATTTATTTTTCTATTTTTTTTTCTTTTTTTCTGTAGAAATAGACACCATGTGATTTGGACCAAAGACAAAAAGGACCATCCAGACTACTGGCAGCAACAAGTCCAAAAGCTAGGATCTGTATGAGGTTGTGTCAGTGCCCTTGGCAAAGGTAGTGTACAGTTCTGTTAGCAGCATTAATGCAGAGAAATACACTGAGATCTTAAAGCAACATATGCTGCCTTCAATAAGACATCTTTTTCAGGGATGTCCATTTGTTTTTAAACAAGACAATACAAAACCACATGCTGCACACATTCCAAAGGCATGGCAGTGGAAGAAGATGGTAAGGGTACTAAACTGGCCTGCCTTTAGCCTCTTTGGCAGCTACTAGCTAGTCAGATTTCTAACTAAATAGCTAAATTAAAATAACACAAAATTGAATGACACTGCCATATACTGCCTTATGTCTATCGGTTCACCTGTCCTTTTGTCCCTATTAACTATTAACTTTGCCCCTTTTAACTTTTTGTCCCTATTAACTATTCTTGCATATTGCAGCATCTGTGGCAAGAATATAGAGTTTTTGGCAAAAGGCATTTTCTCATCCAAATACACTGCCTGAAATATTTGTCTGCAATGAGATTTTAATGCAAATATGAAAAATGCTCATATGTAAAAAAGTTATACCAATATATAAAACATATTACACTGATACACCAAAAGTCATCGGATGGCAGTATGTAAATTGACTACGAAGTGGTGTTACCTCAAGAGACTTGGGATCGTCCACACCTGTGTAAGTTGTGAGTGTGTTGTGAGTGAGGGTAAACAGTGGAACACACTGCTCATGGCAAGGCGACGTGAATTCGAATGAGGCATGATAGTAGAATGCATTGATTGGGCTCATGTCAGGCAAACCTGCAGGCCACATCATTCCTCTGAACTCTCCGGAGTGCTCCTTGAACCAGTTCTGGACAGTAAGTGTAACCAGGCACTGGCCAAAACCATGTTTAGGTTTACCAGTGGAGTCAACCCATGCCATGAGAACACACCCCTCACCAGTATGGAACCACCACCAGCCTGTGTCTTGTTGACAACTGGGGAAAATGAAAAGAAGGACCTGCTGTTAAAATATTTGTTCAGTAATAGTAGCCTGTGTAGGTCATACAGCAGCATGAGAATCTGCTCTTTGCATGTCCTAAACCTGGCCAGGTTCATATTCCAAAGTCCATGTCTGTTTTGAATTGGTCATGAGTTTTTGAAATTGGAAAAGGTACTTGCAACTGGAAAGTGTGATGTTGAATCCAACAGAAGCTTTAGATATGGCTGCTATTGCAAGTATCAAAATGTCCTTTAGGGAGATCATTTTAGGGATAAACTTTAGAGATGAATTTGTACTTCAAACATTATTTCTGAGACAAATGCAAGTGTCACATTTGAAAATTAAAACATTCAGTTTCAAGCAGGTAATCTCTCCAGTATCCCGGTGCTCTGTTTTCTACCTGTCTCCTAGAGCTGCCTACTTAACTGAGCTGAATCTCTAAGATAGAATCTAATGATGCAGAGGATAATCTATCTTCACTGTAGCACATGAACAGCCTGAAGATTGATGTATGCTGCTCCAGAGCATGAATAATGTCCAGTGTTAAAAGTCTTTCTTTAAATCTAGAAAACAGTCAGTCACTGATATGCTATAAAAGACAACTGCAAATTAAAAGTGGGGATATACAAATCAATAACAGGATTTCGTTGTAACAAAGCACAAGCTCAAGTGATGGGTTGTTTGAAGACTGAGACTGGGCATATCAGAACCCACAATGGACCTTGACTTAGCCTGAGGCCACCTGGTCTTTGGGGAGAACTGACAGATTCAAGCCCAAAATTAAATATAATTATGTAAATGTATAATTATTCTAATTAAAAACTATATGGTCAGTCAAAAAAGAATTACTGATATTAGCATATGTCATATACTGATGCTTGTTTTTGATTGGGTTTATTGTCTGTCTGTTGAGGAAGAAAACCTCAACAAACAATTAATATTCTGATAAGGTAAAGCAAGATACCACACAGTTCATTAACTGCTTAAAAACCCATTGAGATCTTTTTGAGAACTATGTGGATAATAAAAATAGGTGTTCCGGAGCTGCTGCTGTATAGAATTCCTGTTTTGCCTTCTCGGTATTTGCTTTTTTCCGCTTTTAGTTTTCAGTGATCATTGCAATAAACAACCTTTAAGCAAATTTGACACTGTAAGCACACATTTTCCACACATAGAGGTTACTTCTAAAAGAGAAGCCCTCATCTGTTCATCAGATATATCAATTGAGGCAGGAAATGCAGACGTTCCTTTCCCAGAAAGATGCTGATAAATGCTCTCTGAGAGGAAACGTGGGCCAGGGCCTCCATGAACTGTAGAGACAGCAATCTTCCTCCCACCAAGAAAGTATTCACCATCTCTTGCAGCTGTATGTGGAATTTGTAAAATAGGCTTGTACACAGGTAAAGCAGAAAGCATAATTTGGGCCAAAACGGACATCAATTACCGTCATTGTCAAAGGTGAGAAATTTTCCATTCTCCGGACCATAAAGGATTCTTTGTGTCTTTAAGCAGTCCATCTGGAGACTTAGAAATTTGCACCTGGGGCCATCTGTGTCCACTGTATCTTCACTCTGCCCCTCATCATCTGTGAATTTCACCAGCGTGTCATGCAGTGGATCGTACAAAGGTCGGCTAAAACCTTGAAATGTCCCGTTACACACATTAACACGGTTTATGTCAAACTTGCTGCAAGAGATTCTTATAATCTGTACTGAGAGATTTGCCACAATATCTTCAGCAGTCAGTCCATCTGTTTCTCTGCATACTTTATTAGCCCCTTTTCACCCTGTTCTTTAATGATCAGAATCCCCACAGGGCCACCACAGAGCATGTACTATATGGAGGGTGGATCATTCTCAGCACTGCAGTGACACTGACATGGTGGTGGTGTGTTAGTGTGTGTTGTATTGGTGTGAGTGGATCAGACAGCAGTGTGGCTGAAGTGTTCAAACGTCTCAGTGTCGCTGCTGGACTGAGAATAGCCCACAAACCAAAACTATCCGGCCAACAGCGTCCTGTAGCCTTAAAAAGCTAAAAAAATTAGTTCTGACAGAAAGTCCACTTGCTGCTTGACCTCTGCCCTGTACGCTGCTTCATCCTGCTAATGCTGCATCATCAGCAAAAAGTGAACAACAATTATACTGTGTAAGTGGTGCAAATACACAATGCAAACGACATAATAAAAGTATTAATAATAAAAGACAATACTTGGTTGTTGGAGTGTCAGTAAAGATCTATATGACATGTTCTTTTACTTCAGGATTGTCACACACTACTACTTTAAACTCTGATCCGTTTTCTGTGTTTGTTGCTATCCGGGGTCGACCTGAAGAGGATGGGTTCTCCTTTTGAGTCTTGGTTCCTCTCGAGGTTTCGTCCTCTTGCTCCGAGGGCGTTTTTCCTTGCCACTGTCGCCTTTGGCTTGCTCATTGGGGGCTTGGACCCGGATTTTCTGTAAAGCTCCTTTTTGAGAACATCTGTTGTAAAAAGCTCTATATAAATAAATTTGACTTGACTTACCAGTTCGTGCATCACGTCTACACTCAGGTTAGATCAGACAATCTGTAGACGGAATACATTCCAACAAAATCAGGTACAAAAAGTACAAGCAGTGTTTCCATGCTTAGAGAGAATTAAACGTGCTAGCAGTCTTTCTTACAAAATAGACAAATAAGGTAAAATAAGGCATACAGTTAGCGCAGTTTCCTGTTTCTACCAGTCATGAAGTCGCTGCTCCTACTTATCAGTAAATATCGCCCTCTATAGGCCATAGACCGCCACTGCCGACTCTTTAAGGTGGACCACCGTACAGAAGTACTGTTCATTGCCATATTTATTTCTGCGCACGTACCTTGTTATATAGTCTGCAGACGGCACAGAGTTGCGCCCTTACACGTAAAAGATTTCTTCTGTACACGTAAATACGACACGTCTTTATGCGGCAACACAATATCGTTTTACGTGTGGACACGTGGTATATTTTTATTAGGTGTTCTGGCTTTACTGGCCTTTGATACGTTTCGGTATTATGTATCAGCACCTATAGAAGGGTATGTCACAGTCCGTGGACACTGCGTTGCAACCTACGTAGTCACCTTTTGAATATGGAGAACAATATTTTGCATGTCCTCAGGTGTCACGCTCCCTTAACAAAATACAAATGTATTCATATGTGAGTTTAATGACTGGATTGTAAGAACGTGTATGCACGAACGTTTGTATACTTGCATTTGTTTACATGATTGCTCTTTAGGCGTTTTGGCACTTTTGGCCTTCGATAATTACTCCTACATGTCAAAGGTGTGTCGGGTAGAGACAAAGGTGATTGGCTCCAGACACCCACGGTTAGACAAGTTACGGTAAAGACACCGGATAAAACATCAGCTCTTGTCGAGGCACATAACTATACTTGATAAGAGCAGTAGAGACCCCCCCACCCCCAACCGCGTCTGTTTAGGTAAGGCTAGTTTCATTAGGCTGCTTGTGATGTTTTAGTCACTCTTTAACACTAACACTTTGCACTAGACTTCCTAATCGCTTATTGGAAAATGAAGTACTAACGTTAGACCATACAGTGATGGGGTTTCAAAGCAGGAGGCGGTAACCGATACTTTATTCTATCTTTGGCCGACGAACGATTAGATTCCCTCCGGAAGATCAAAATATGAAGACCATGCGTCCACTTCACACTGTAACTCCGTTAAGAGAGAGCGTCCGCCTGTCAAATGTAGCCGGCACTTCAGTGTATCTGAAGCTGGAATCCTGCCAGCCTACAGGTTCCTTCAAAATTCGAGGCATCGGTCATCTGTGTAAAACGGTGAGTCGGTTGTGTCTTGCAGTCGTAATTTGTGATTTAGTTAGTTAGTTAGTATTTTTAATCTGGGGCCCAAATGCTGTTTGGGCCCCTGAATAAATCGTAGGGCGGTGTTGTGGGTGTTAAACTGACTTGTATGTGCGTTTTCTGTTCACTGTGGAGTGATGCACTGAATAGGCAGTGTGTGCAATGAGATACGAGCTGTCTCAAATTGCCAAGTAATTAAAGTTGAGTTTAAAGTTTAGGCTTGTGAAAGCTTAGATCAGCCAGTCATCCCCAGTCAGCTGTTCTTTACAGTGATGTCTTCTTCTTCATCTTCTTCTTGGGGGAGACACTGCTCCTTTTCTCACAGTGGGCCGAAACTGGCTGCACTCGATTTGTCTGCTGCTCTGGTGAGTTATCAAACATGTTTACTTTACAAACACAAAGCAAAGTGTGTAATTTAAACCAAAGTATGAAAAACATCTTACAGCAAGTTTTTTTTTTTTTTGACTAAATTAATTAAATGTTTGCTAGAACTCTAAAAATGGTGACGATTATGCTTTTGTAATAATATTTCCTTGACCACAAAGTACTGTTTTGTAGGACTGTTCACTGTTAATGTAATGGCACACAAACTAGTAAAGAGAAAAGACCATGTAACCAAAACCATGTAATTTGTTTCTGCATCTTTGCACTATTAGGAGGCAATGCTGGGATGGCAACTGCATACTCTGCACGTAAGTTGGGAGTGCCTGCTACCATAGTGGTACCTAGTGTCACTCCTTCTGGCACTGTGCAGAGACTTAATGATGAAGGGGCAGATGTGATCATTCATGGCAAGGTGGGTAATGCTGAGAATTTTGAGCAAGCACATCCATTGAAAAAGGTTTAACTGTTAAATTGTTTTTTGTGTGCTCGCATGATCAACTTGCATAAAAATTGTGTCACACACACATATAAATTGCCGTCAATTGTCTTTATTTGCAGTCACTGAACGAGAGCATTGAGTATGGTCAGCAGCTAGTGTCTGAAAACTGTGGTTGGGTATTCATCTCCCCCTTTGATGATCCCCTTATTTGGTGAGCAAGTATTTATTCATTTAGCAGACAGCCACTTCATTAGGTACACCTCTTTGTATCTACACTCATTGTCCATTTTGTTTGCTCAACTTACCATATGGGTGCACCTTGTAGTTTTCCAATTATAGACTGTAGTCCATTTGTTTCTGTGCACACCTTGTTATCCCCTTTCACCCTGTCCTTCAGGAGCAAGTATTATGTGGGTGATGGATCATTCTCAGCACTGCATTGACACTGATGTGCTGGTGAGAGTGGATCAGACACAGCAGTGCTGCTGGAGTTAAACACCTCAGTGTCACTGCTGGACTGAGAACGATCCACCAACTAAAACTATATAGTCAATAGCGTTGTGTGACCACTGATGAAGGACTAGGGGATGAATAACACAAACTGTGCAGCAGCAGATGAAGTATTGGTCTCTGATTTAACATCTAGGTGGACCAACACGTATGAGTGTCTAATACAAGGGACAGTGAGTGGACACAGTGTTTAAAAACCCCAGCAGCACTGCTGTGTCGGATCCACTCAACACCCCCTAACACACCACCACCACCACGTCAGTGTCACTGCAGTGCTGAGAATGATCCATCACCCAAGTAATACCTGTTCTGTGGTGGTCCTGACTATTAAAGAAAAGGGTGAAAAGGGGGAAAACTAAGTATGCAGAGAAACAGATGGACTACAAACTGCAATTGTAGAATATTAAGAATGGTAGATGGAGCCTATTAAAAGCTTGAGTGTAGCTAAAAGGAGGTGTTCCTAATGAGATGAGTTGGTGGGTGTACAAAGTAAGCCCACAGGATCACCACAGAGCGGGTATTAACATGCCACTACCACAGCAGGGTCAGTGAAGTGCTAAGAATGCTCCACCACCCAGAATATTACCTGCTCTGTGGGTCCTGACCATTGAACAACAGCGTAATAGGGGGATAACAATGTATACAGAGAAACAGATGGACTACAGTCTGTAATTGTAGAACTACAACATGCTCCTGTATGGTACGTTGAGCTGATAAAATGGGCAATGAGTGTAGATACATGGAGGTGGTTTTTGTGTTATGACTGATTGTTGTGTGCATATATATATATATATATATATATATATATATATATATATACACACACAATATACAATATTGACCTTGTAATAAAGTGAATAAAGTGTTTTAGGCACACAAATTACATTGCTGAGCTTTAAAACTGAAGTGTGAATGACTGCAAAAAGATGTCTTAGTTATTGTGTGATTAGGTAGGTCTTCAGTCCTGTATGCCTTAAGCAAAAACAACAAAAGCACAACATCAGTGACTTGGAACTTGGCACTCCATCATACCGCATATTGTAATTTGTTTTCCATTCTAAAAACAAAAAGAACGTGCCATGTAAAGCTAAGACTGTAATAGAAGCTGGCGATAGTCTTAGTGAAGAACATTCAAATAGTGACATGAGTGCCAGAATTTCTGTTTTATTGTGACTGATTGACTTTCACTGGCTATTTGATGTAGAGACATTGCTTAACATGTATAGGGGCTGATTTAGAAGTAATAGAGAATCTTAATTGTGGAACAGGATTAACATTCTTGAGAAGAATCCTAAAAAAGGTTGTCAAGTATTTATATGACTATTATAATCATTTAAAAATACTTACATTTGGCACACAGTAGGATTCCAAGTTGCTACACAGTTTAAAATAATTTTGAATCAAGCGTTTTGAATTCAGTCTCAACTTGGTTTAATCGTAGAAGAACCCAAAGTTAATTCACTAATCCAAGACCCGCCTGAGTTCTCAACAGTGCGCTGTAAACACGGGTTTGAATTTGCAGGGAAGGCCACACTTCTCTGGTGAAAGAGCTGGAGTCTCAGCTGGATGAGAAGCCAGGAGTCGTGGTCTTGTCTGTGGGTGGAGGTGGCCTCTTGAATGGAGTTATTGAAGGTCTCCGTCGTGCTGGATGGGAAGATGTCCCCATTGTTGCTATGGAAACAGTGGGTGCCCACAGCCTCAACGAAGCCATGAAAGTGGGAGAGCTGGTAACACTGCCAGCTATCACAAGGTAAAGATGTGATACTGCACTGACTGAAAACTGTATCTGTGCATGCAACCTTTTTAATATGGAAAACAGACTGTGCCCAGCAAGTGTTGGTGGACATTTCTATGTTGTCTATATCTGTGTTGTATTTGTTATTTTAGCATTGCTACCACACTGGGTCTTAGGCAGGTGTCATCTCAAACTATGAAGCTTGTGGGTGAACACACTGTATACTCAGAACTGGTTACAGACCAGGATGCTGTATGGGCTGCTGAGCGTTTTATAGGTTAGTAGGAAAGCACACGGTTAGCTGTAAAGGAACACAAACATTTTACGCTGCGTCAACAACTAATAAAACAAATAAAAGCAAATACAATTTCCTAAAAATATAAATACATATTTAAATTTTACCTCACAAGAACTCTATCAGTTACTATAAAACTTACTAAGCTCTGCACTCCACTGTACCTCTGATCTTCTCTCTGCAGATGATGAAAAGATTCTAGTCGAACCAGCTTGCGGTGCTGCTCTTGGAGCCGTTTACTGCAATATCATCAGCCGTCTACAGAAGGAGCAGAAGCTGGCTCAGAAGTTAGGTCCTGTGGTGGTTGTGGTGTGTGGTGGAAACAACATTAGCATGAAGGAACTGAAGAGGCTGAAGAAGCAGCTGGAAATGACCTGCTAGAAAAGCTCACATCAGATTTCCAAAAGACAATTTTGGAATTTTGCACCTTTATCTAGATATTTAATAATTTAACTATTGTCAAGATTGTCAAGATTTCCAGAAAGTATTATGATTTAGTGTGTCAACGATTTGCTATATTTTGACTATAAATTTATTGAATGTATTTTGCACGCTTTGTGTATTATAAAATTCCAATAGTTGCATTAAAAATGTCAGGCCAGTGATGGAACTGTGTGTATATCTCCACCTGCCACAACTCAATCCTCCTTAATTCACAACAGCAATTCAGATTCCATAAGAAAACGGTTAAAGAACAAACAGGGGGCTTAGGAAACTAGTGCCAACCTTGCCAAAATTTCATTCAGCTGTCTTGTAATCAATATTATTAACCATTTAACATCCTGTTAATCATTTTTGTGTGAAAGAATGTCCTGCAAAGCGAATGGTGATTATCCATTGTACAAGGCTGCTCTATATAGTTTTATCTGATGAAGCACATTTGCTTCGTGTGCTCAGCTGTATACTATAGTTATAGTTAAATCAGTTTAACCCCTTTGATATTGGGATGTTGACATGAGAAAGAAAGAAAGAAAGGAAAGCACAGATCCAAGCAAACACTGGCACACCAGGATAAACAGAAGTAGTCTACAGTATGACTGAGCAGTTAAAACACTGAACTCAATGTTGATGCAATAACGTCTGTATACAAACAGCATACATCAAGACATTTTTATTTTTATTTTAATTGTGACACACATCTTGAAATCAATATCACCTCAGTAGAATCCATTCACAGATCTGTATTATGTTCCAGATGTGCAGAGGTAAGACAGGAAAAGTTAATGCAACCATAAATAATTATAATAAATATTAAGTATATGTACAGCACAAATCTTTACTTTGTTCTTTTTCTGCAAATGCCCTTTGACAAACCCATTATACTTCCTCTGAATGATAGAGAAAAAGAGGGAATATCCTTTAGAGCAGCAACCACATCAAAATACACCCCACACTACGTTTATTTTGAACACTGTGGGGCAGGTCTCTGGTGGGATTTCCAGTGGCATCTATGTTACAATAATTCCATTCAAGTTACACAAAATATGTCACCATAAGCATGGGAGCGAATATTAAAATCCATTTGAGTTACAATAAATGTAAGTAATGGTATAACCACTTCTTTCAAAGTTAAAGAAGGACGATCGGAAATCCCATAAAACATCCAATTTTATATTTCAAGTCAGGTATTTTTGTTTGTATATATTTTTTTGGAAGAACAAAGTGAAAACAGTGAAATACCTGGTGACTACAGGTAAAAGCTTCTGTACCCAACGCAGAAGCTTATGTATATAACTATAAAGCATAAGTACTTTTAGACACCTAAAGCATTTTGGTATTGGAGGGGTGGACATTGCAGAATTCCTATAAAAGTTTGATCTGACAATTTACATCATTTCATTTCCCCAAATCCGGGTGGTGTGTTGTAATGAATGGTATGTGCAGGGCTTTCGCCACTAGAATGGCAGAGGAGGAGACTTGGTAGAATAATTGCATACAGCCTGTGAGGGAGAGATCCAAGTTGTTTCATCTCAGAAATAAATAAATAAAATTCTGGTAGGCTGCAACAGCGCCATGACCACAGGTAGGCTGGACAAAATCACATTTGCACATTTGGTAAAGAGCTCAAGTTACAACCAACATCTTTCCCGCTGCAGCAACCAAAAAAAAAAAGAAAGAAAAGAAAAAGAAAAAAAAAATTAAATTCACAACTCAATATATTATAGCTTGACTTTGTACAAATAAAATATATGCACCTTTATCAATATAGGCAGATAGTTCCTCAAGTATGCTCAAAGTAGTCCATCTTGCTGTTACAATACATATTACTATATGCTTGTCCATAACACATGCTAAGTTTTAGATGCAGGTTGAGCTAATAGCATCAACGATTCCGTTTTGATATGAATGCTAAATGAAGTCCTTTCTTACTAAGTCTTCAATATTCTATGAAGTAGGAGGTAGTCCTTTCTCGAGTCATTCCTATACTCTCTAAACATGTATATCAACACCCTTGTCTTCTCCATATACATCTCTGAATTCATCTTCAAACTCAAGCAGAACTGCTATGAATGAAGGTTTGTAAACAAGCATCAACAAGGCTGAAGAGAAAAAAAAGGCAATACTAAGAACACAGACAGGGAAAGATTTAAAAATGGGAATTCGGGGGATCATATTGAGATCTATCACACAAAAAATGCAGTTTTCCTGTGTGAAGGAAACATGGGGATGGGAGGGAGGGAAGAAAAACAGAAAGCGGAATGTCACAATCTTTGTTCTTTGCCAACGGACTGTGTGCTGTTACCATCCAGTAAAAAAAGTGGGTACTGCCTAAAGCTCCGATTCAACTCCAATTCAGTGCAATACAGAAAAAAAACCTTCAGTTTTTATAATGGCAAGTGGGGCTGGAGCCCTTCGGTCTGTCCTGGTCCAAAACAAACAAACAAAAAAGTCTGCAATTCCAGTGGACATTAGTCATAGCAATGAAACATGGGTGACTGTGAACTTGGATAACAGCAGAATTCTGTGTACGTAGTGTGGAAAGTAGAGTTTGGGGGTTTCTATCCGCTGAGAGGGTCCTCACGGTAGTGTATAGCATACCGTAACTTCTCCACCATCACATCAAGAGTGGAGTACTGGGGCAGCTTCACCATGAACATGCAAGTCTCCACTCGAATATATCGCAAGTCTGGAGAACCTAGAACACACAAACATAGGCATGACTACTCACACAAGCAATTTAGAAACGGCTTTTGAATGTTTTCTCCAATTATAGCCATATAATTTCAATATTTCTCCCATTCTAGCAACACTGATGTAATGACAGATCTTTCCAATCTCAACACAGATGACTACTGAGAGCTAAACTTGGGACTTAGTGACGAGATTCAGTTCTTAAATGGCTTTCTCCCCACAACTAAAACATTGTTTGCACTGAAATAGGTTGTTTGAGCCAACTAAATTATTTACCTCAGTGGTTGCCCTAACCTTTTTCGTCTAGATGTTACCATTCTTCTAAATCTAAGACTGGAAAAAACTGTTTACTAGTATACTATTTCAGGTATGCTGCATGCCATGACTATCGGCATTTCACATCGTCACTGTCTGTACTGCACGGTGCACACATTTCCATGCATCGTGTTCATCAGTCCAATGGGAAACCAAGCAGTTGTAAATGTGCAATGAGGTGCATTATAGATGCATACCACTCTCCAACACAGGCCTATTTTTTGTTGTAGCACCAAGAAAAAAAAAATTACACACGGCAACTCCTAGAAGGTTTTCCTAATTTTTAGCTTAAGGCTTTGCACTAAAATAGCACTCATGGAATTATCCAGTCACCTTCACAAAACTCCAAAGGAGGATAAAACAGCTTTCCTTACGTGCAATGGAGGCTATTATAAGATTTTTGTTCAAAGCCAATTTTGCACCAGTTCTATCAGTCTGTCCATCATGAATATTCATAAAATTAAATGTTAACTAGAGCTTTAATTGCCCATTAGTTTTGGCAACAGCTATGCAGACATAACCAGTTGACTGCACAGGAGTTCAAAACAAAATCAGTGGATCTTACAGTGCACGGTCCTCCACGTGACCACCACTCAGTAAATAAAGATGGTGTACAGCTAAGATTGCAAGGCATGGTACTGACAAGTCTAAAACGCTTTCAGAAATAAGTCTGCAATAAGCTCAAATAGAAAGCCATCAGTGCTGAAATCAGAAAGCAGATGCATTTTTCACTCAAATAGATATTCAAAATGTGTAGCTCTTCCACCAAGCAGTCAATACAAAAACAAGTATTAGCAGTACCATTAGTCCTACTTCCAACTCGCTCACCAGTTCTTCAAAAGTCCAAAAACTATAAGGCAAGAACTGAACTGAACTGAACTGACAGCACAACAGACAGCAACCGGTATGCCTGGCATGACAGTAAGCATGTTTAGAGAAATGGAAAAGGAGATAAAGCCAGAAATATTGGCTGTCTCAAACTGCAGGCAGGACTGCAGTTGTGAAATATGGTATTCATTTCCATACAAAGCAAAAGAAAACACACAGGCACAAGTAGAATGAAAACTGCGCATAGAGAAAAAAAAAATTGCAGCAGAGACAACTGGTTAAACTGGTACATTTCTGTGTTTGGATGAGTAACTGAGGCTGCCCATACAAAGATCACATGAGCTAATACCAGAGCTAAGTGGTGCAACCTTGGAAGTTGATAGGGACATGTCTTCTACATTATAGTTTTCTTCTCAATAGGTAATGTGTATTTGTGTGTTAAGGTTACACAAAGTGTAATATCACACATACTAATACATTCATATTACTAAATATGAGCAAAACGGATGCACACCCCTGCTCAAAACATTTTCATTTATTTAAATGTAGGAACGTATGCAATCCAAATACTCATTTATCAGTGAATTAGAGGTATTAATATGTTGCCTAAGGTATCAATTTGGTATCCCTAGTGATATACCAAAGCTGGTATCCATACCAAAGCGTACAATAGCACCAAGCTGCTATAAAGAATTAATGCATCACATCTGTAATGCTGTGTCCTTTCTTTTACTGTTTTTGTGCTACCAACATGGAACAGTGTGGGCTAACACATACCTTCTTTGAAACATCTGAAGGCAGCCACTACATCTGTTTGAGCTGCCGCTTGTGCAATGTCACAGGACAGTTGAACATGCTGGGTGCTAGCTCCCGAATTCTGACACCTGATTTAATAGATTTCTGTAATTGGCTCGAGTCGCACTAAATGCTAGAGAGCTAACCAAGGCCTCACCCTCTCTCACCCTAGATGGCTGTATCACTCATGAGCCTGTTATTATGTTTGAGTGATGTGATGGGAAATTGTATCTTTTCCAGAGTAACAATGCGTTACAGTCAAAGCAACAAGGTGAAACTGTCCAGTGACAAGAGCAAGACTATATATGACCATTACATGAACAAGTAATGACTATTAAAGTGGGAGGAGCTTACTTGTCTTTACCCTCTGCCTACCAGGTTCTGCCACAAAAAACAAACAAACAAACAAACAAACAAAAACAAACAACATAAAAAGTTCTTAATCACACATACCCACAGCCCCATCCGGTGGGGCAATCTTCATTGGGTAGGGTGGGACGTGAGCGGTGTCTGGCCCACCATCCTTGCAGGGGCAGGTAAAAGGGATGCGCTCCTGATTGCAGGCAAACTTGATGAACTTACAGAGCTCCTCTTGTGTGAACATCTCCAGGGCCATCCAGAAAAATTCAATGTGCTGATCCGTCTCCATCAGCCCAACCTGGTACATAGTGTGCGCCTAAAGAAAGGACATGTGATTAGAAGAGGGGGATGAGGTATTATAATGTAACATTGTTTGAGGACGGGTTCTGCTTTCAGAACTTATGCATGTGGAAGATGATATAAAATAAATTTCAAAAATTCATCACCCAATAATGTCAAGCTCCAAATGAAATCGCAAGGCTTACTGTGTTTACGACCTTGTGGTTAGAATATTCTTGGCTGATGTGCAATAAAACTGCTTACTTTATTTATTACTGCTCTAGCGCTCCACTATGTGCAATACCTAAATTCACCATGCATAGCATAATCTGTTTACCATCACCATGTGCAATATTTTGTTTATATTTTCTTTATTTTTTGTATATATAGATCTTATTTATTATTTGTATATTTCCAGACACTTCTGTTCTTTCCTCTGTGCTGCTGTAACATTGTAAATTTCCCCACTGTGGGATTAATAAAGGATTATATCTTATCTTATCTTGTCTTATCTTGTCTTAAATTAAATTAAATGAAATTAAATTACAGTATTCAGAGATTGCAACATGCCCAGAATTGCATTGCATGGATTTGAACCAAGACAGAAAATGTTCCAGTTTTACAGTATTTGTCTTGATTAGCTACTACAGAGAGAAAAAAAATTAAAAATATATTTTTGGTTTATAAGTGTCTACATTATGATTATGCTTTTAGTGTGTTTGGTTCAGAAAAATGGAATGAGCTTGTTTCTCTAAGAAATTCTGTATCGTTATCTCTTTTTGAGAAGAATCTTAATCGTATTTTTCTTACCTTATTCTTTTGTTTTAGACTTTGATATTATTAATTAATACTGTTCCAAGATATTCTGGATTTTTCAGACTTTACTTTTTAAGATGTGTTTTATAAACTAACTTTGTTTTGTTCTAAGATGTTGCAATATTTTGTTTATTTACTGTAAAGTGCCTTTAACTGATGCTGTCAAAAGTTTGCTGTATAAATAAAAATTATTATTATTATTATTATTATTATTATTATTTTACTATTACAGATTGTAATAGTACAGATTTGTTAATGACTAAAATATTAAAAGTCATAGGACAAACTGACTGAGGGTGTTCAGAGCACTGGTACAGAACTTCCCTTTCATGGCGAAACATGTTGATTTTTCTTTACTTTTTTATCATATATCGATACACTCCTAAGAAAAAAAAAAGCATGTCCATTTTAACCAATTACTTTCCATCTCATTTGAACATGGCAGCTGTCCTTTGGGCAGAAATTTTCCATTAGGTGGAAAATTTATGACGAATGGAAAAGCTACAAAATCACTTTTTTTGGTGTTCCAAATCAATTTTTAATGAAAATATGTAACTTTTATCTGCTATGATACTGCACATCAACAACTGTTAACATCTACTAATAGCTGTTATGTTAGTGCCGAGCTAACAATACATTCATGGCTTGCAAAATTACTTATTACTAGCAGCTTTACCAGCTTTTGTACGCTGTAAAATGGGGAAAACATAAATCTGATCCACTATGTTCTATAACACTATATTACTGTATGCTCTGATCCTGTTTATTGACCATAGACAGGGATAAAGGGGACTTTAAGTAGTGATGCACAAACACCACTCTTATTTTTACTTCTAATACCAACCCTGATACCTTATTTGTGAATTTTATTTGGGTAAATTTTTTGTTCTGTGTCACAAATAAAGCATACTCAGCTTGACGAAATGCCATTTACTTATTGGATTAGATATACATTAGATGCTTAAGTGCAACAACTTAACAATGTAAGTGCAACATACGTTATACACTGTGCAAAATCAAAAAACAAACAAAAAACCCAAAAAACAAACAAACCGAACAATAGATAAACGCATGACGTGTACATGGATGTCCTTCTATCTGAATTTCTCAAGTCATTTGTCTAATATTAAACATAATACTGTTGTGTAATTTTATTGTTAATTGTATTGCAAATTTCATTTTATTACTATTATTTTTCTTCTTATTATTAAGGGTTATTTTTAAGGGTTATATTATTAATGATACATTCGTTCTAATTAACATTTAACAGAAATATCTGTTATAATTCTGTCTCGTCACACTCACCTTAAGGAATTCAAGGTTGATGTAAGGGAGGCCGCAGGTGCGCAGCTCCATCTCTAAGGGGCTGAGCATGGTGAGAAGTTGCAAAGGAATGATGGAGCCCAGGCCTGCACAAACAGCGTTCATACACTCCACATTTTGCAGCTCTCGCAGCCGAAGAGCACGGATTGATCGTGCATACATGTCCTTGTTCTCCCAACTGTAAATACACAGGAAAGGGGGAGATTTCACAGCTATGGGAATATTTGGATAATACAGCAGTGAGTAAAACGTTTCATTTCCCCCACTCCCCATTCTGACGCTGGATCTTTACCCATTGGTATGTTTGGGCCATACCTGACACTAAGGTTGTGCCCACCCTGGCACAGTTCCACCTCCTCGCCTGACATGGTGATGTAGGTAAAGGTACAGCATGGGCGGCTGGGTGAGTCAGGGCTCTCGCTAAAGTGGTTGTGTGACGAGATCTCTGCACACAGTGCCTCAAGCTCAGCCTCATCGGTCACCTACAAAGAAGCAGCAGAAGATGATCATGAAGAGGTCTGGTTGCAGATTATCTGAAGTGTTTGTTTACTTTAAATCTTGAATAATTCAATTAATGCTTGCAAGTTTATGAACATAAAAGACATCAACACTTACCAAGTTACCCGTTTACCTCTCAGCTCAATTTAGACAATTTAGTCTAGTATAGTTAGCTATTCTTTCTGTGTCTGATATCAGACTAGGCACTTAAAATACAGACTAGGTAGCTTTATTTCAGGTTGGGTTATTTTCTTTGGTACCATTCAGGTTATATCCACTAAGAAACACTAGCTTTGCCATAACTGTCTACTTAATTATGTTTTGTATAAAATATTATTTAAATTTGTGTGAAAATGTAATTCATATAACTCCTCATCATGCCAATGATGATACACAAATGTTAAACTCAAAGAAGCTAAAACAAATAAATAAATAAATAAATAAAATTACAAACATCATATGTAGTTGACAGCTTTACAAAAGTCAGGCTCAAGAAAACAAATAAAAACTATTAAAAAAGGTAAAATGTAGAAACTCATAGGAAATTACAATTACCCTGCAGGCCAAGAACGCATTTTTGTGCCAGGAGGAAGTGATATATCAGTATCTGATCATCAGCTAAATAGTATGTATTGATAAATGTGATGCCATAGAACACAAAATGAAAAAACTTCCATTTCTTCTTTTTCAGCCATTCCTTGTGCAATTACTTGTACGTTTAGGATCTATATCAAGTTTTAAAGTCCACTCATTCTGCTTAAATTTTCTTCCTCAATCACTCTCTGGTATGAAGTTACAGTAAATTCTATGATTGGAAGTTGGTCTGGTCCTGAGGCAGCAAAACAGTCTCAAATCAAATAACATTTTCACCATTATGCTTTACATTCAGAGGTTCTTGTGATCAAATGCAGTCATTTTTGTTTTGCTAAATATTGCTTCTGGTATTTGTGGCCAAACAACTATATTTTTGACTCAGCTGTTCATAGCACACTGTTCCTAGATATTGATTAGCAAAAATAAAACTCCTAACGATCTTTTTAAATAGCAAACACTTCACCTTAAGGTCTGCTTTTGAGCTAAATTTGCTGGGGTGGCCTTGCCTGTATTGGGAATGGTTAGAAATACTTGTAGACGATTTTCCAGACAGTAGAAAAACAAACAACTAAGGTACACAATAAAAACTAAAAAATATAAGCATGATGAAAGAAGTGATTGTGTTTTGAACCTGGAAAATGAATAACTTAAATGACTACAACTATGATAAAAGAATGTTCTAGGGTTTTTTTTTGTTTATTTGTTTTTTACAGTATTGTATTTTCATGTTTGCTTAATGTTTTTGACAACACTGAGACAAAACCACTGTAATGCAAGAAAAGAGACTTATCAAACTGGACAAATGAGCGTCTTACACTTTCAAACTTCTTTATGTAGTTGTAGGTGACGAGGTCGGCTTCCTGTAGGTCTGCATCAGGGTCCAGTGCCTCACCCACTAGGCCCTTCCAGAAGGAACTTAAGAGATCCAGAGGTAATGGCACATCTGCACGGATGGCAATGCCCAGTAACTGGCCGAAGAAATGCAGCAGCTGCTCCTCAGCATAGCTCATGGGGCCAGGCATCAGAATGTACTTCCCCTAAACAAAGATATGTGTTAGTATTATCTAATAAATAAGCTCAATATCGTAAGTGATCACACATCCACACACACACACACACACACACACACACACACAGAGTGTAGAGTAGAACACTGAGGACTGCGCACCTTGTTACGATTAGCAGCAGAGCTAGGACACAGAAGGAGCAAAGAGAGGGCGGTGCTTTGTAGTTCCTTGCAGACTTGCCACAGGAAGTGGCGAAATGAACCACCTAAGAAAAAAATGAAAAGGCGTTAACTTACCATTTTTGAACTTCAGTTGGATAAAACACATGACCGATTCATTTGACTATATTGAGTGTATATTTTTAACACTGACTAGTTCCATGGACTTCTTCCCCAGTGAATCGGATGTTGAAGGCATAAGTGGGGTCTCCTCCACTTGCGAGCCTGACACATAGCTGAGAAGAGGGAACGCTAGACAGCTGCCGGGCTGCCTGGCAGAAGTAGGTGTTCTCCGAGGAGTGGATCTCACCTGGACAAATGCACGCACATGAACTCCATTTAAATAAGCACAAAATCAGACATCTACCAGTCCTGCTGCCTGAGGAAAATCCAAAAGATCCGGTTGGACTGTAGCCACCCAGCACACAGCCTGTTCACCTTACTGGCATCAGGCAGGAGGCACCGCAGCATCCAGGCCAGAACAAACCGACTAATGAACAGTTTTTAACCACAGGCTATCAGGTTCCTGAACAAGCTGTGGGCCTTTCACCAATGTCACTGCACTCGGACACTTTATTATTATTAATACAATATAATATTAATAATATTAATAATATATCACCGCTATGGACAGGATCACTGAGTCACTTTAAACAGACATATATACATATTTATATTATATCTCCGCTCTCTCTCAGACTATCCTTGTCTAATAATGTATACATCAGGAAATTTCTACAGACCCCTACTGTATTTGTATATTCTGTGTTTTGTGTATATTTTGTGTATTTTGTATTTATTTAATGCCTCTCTTTTATATCTTTTTATTTAATATGTTTAGTTAGTATGTATATAATGTTGCCCTGCTGTAGAGTATCAACCTGAGCCTCACCACAAGCATTTCAATGCATAAATGTCCTGACATGTTGTGCAAATGACAAATAAATCTGAAACTTGAAGTCCTGCTTTGCTCTCCATACCTCCCACTATCTCTAGAGGGTCCAGTGTGATTTCAGGAGCAGCATGGTCAGCAGTGCGCTGCACCGTCGCATTCAGCACTCTGTTCATAACGGTCACTTTGGTGTCATAAAAAATAAGACCTGGAAAAGAAATGAAGAAAAACATATTTTGTGAGGAATATGAAATGTGGGGACGAAGAAATAAATAGGCAAAGTCGGCTTATGAAATAGCCTTACATAAGATTATGACCCAAACAGCTACTACTAATATATGGGAGTATTTGTAGAATCCCACCTTTGGCCTCACACAGCAGGGCAGCAATGCTATTCTGATACGTATGTGTCTGTCTGAGCTCCACAAGTGGCAGGAAGAAAGACTCTAGGGTGTTATTAAGGGATTGCAGCAGAGTGAAGCGCAGACGCAGACTTTCCACAGGCACATCTACAAAGTGAAATTCAGGAAAATACACGAGTGTCAATAGATAGTAAAGTTTACAATGTTTATGATCCATTATTAACACAAACCACTTAAATTACTCGGAATCAATGATGTATTTTATAAAGTCTTACTCAGAAGACATGAGACTCGTGGATCTGTTGCATCCATGGGGTCGAGGTACACTTCATGGGGGTGGAGGCGGGCAGGCGTGATGGCCAAATGGCGGCAGAGGCGATTAACATACTGGACCAGTGCAATGTCCATCTCTAAGGTCCATTTCCTGCTGATTTTCTGGGCATGCCGTGCATCAATACATGAGCATCTACAGAAGAAAAGAAGACGGTAATAATCTACACACAGACAAATGAAGAAAAACACGACAAATGTATCTAGGGTGTTGGGTCACCACAGGCTGCCCAAATAGCTTCTAGGCTCCTCCTATAGGTGTTTAAATGAATTAAGATTTGTTGTCTGCAAAAGCAACAGCATCTGAATCAGTGAGCCCTTGGGGCACTACCATCATGGAGAAGAACACTTCAGTGAAGACAGTAATGGTTCATGCTAGGATGGACCCATACCATACAGGCAAAATGCCCTTCACAGCATAACAGAGCTACTGGACTGCCTCAAAACTAGACAAGTGAGGAGTGAAAAAGTTAACTGGCTGGATAAATCCAGGTTCCAGAATCAGAATTTAGAAACTCTTTCTTTTACATACAAGGAATTTCTCTGGATGAGAGCACATGTGTGACATGTAACTTAAAAAGACCAGACTAGCATGTAGGAGAAAGCCATTTTACTCAGGAATTGAACTTTTGACATGGAGCAAGAACAATTTTCTCTCCTATTCTCTCTCTTTCTCTCTAACCAAGGGCCAGAACCCTCTCCTTTATTCCCACATGTGCCATTTGCCTAAAAATGTATTGTCGTGGCTAAATCACTGCTGCCAGGTAAACCAGGAGACCACGGAAACCAAAAGTTGAGGATCTCATCAGACTCGCTCTCTCTCCTCCATCTAATGGTCCCCATGTGGGCCTGGCTTAAGATCCCTGCATTTACGACTTTAATGAGGCTCTCTCTTCACGCATACATAAGACATTCCAAGGCTATAAAATCACCAGGACCTTCATCCTAACAGAAGACAAACTTAAGAATGTCCTTTTACGACTTATCTGCTGTGCATTCATTGTGTGTGTATTCATTTGAATTATGTTAAACCTCTTGCATTTTAGTTTTCCTTTGTGTGTAGTCATGTTAAAAGTAGCAGTGTTAGAGTTCAACTGGTTGGTATAACCCTAGTAAGTCTGTAGGCTCATTATGCTGTTTACATATGAAATTAAATACATGTTAGTGGTAAAGTTATGCCCTGAAATAAATGTGTATGAAGTTGTCCTGTGGAAATGAGCTGTGCAAAAAGATGCATACTAGGCAAACCTTGTGCCTCTGGCTTTCGCCATAGAAGGCCTGTACATATACTCAGGACACAGACAGTGACAGGACAGCCCTTTGTATGACCAGCTTGTAACTAAGATTGTGCCAAGGATTCCACTCTTGCAATTTAGAAGTCTGCAGATTTTGTTATTTCACACACTTGTGTCACATTTGTGGCTACTTGTCACAAGGAATTTGAGGTCAAAGAACAGTCGTGGGTCAAAAGGGGATGGTATTAAAGCTAACCTTTCAAAGTGTAGGTCATAACCACATGCCAAGACGGCCCGCCAAACACTGCGAATGTCCTGCTTGGCTCGGTCCACGGTGAACTTGAGGAAACCCTCAAGCGTTAGATACTTCTCTTCTGGGACTGGAATAGGGGAGACAGAACATACTGACACAAGCACAGAACCGAACAGGCATGACACCAGAGGTACACATGCATACTAAAAGTAGGGCTGTATGATATGGTCAAATATTAGATTTCATGGTTAACCATGCATAAAAATATGATTATGTTATTTTTTTTTATTATGAAAGAACAACTGAGAGAACTACTCATCCATGATCACTGAAGCCATATTACAGAAATACCTGTCTTTTGTTCTAAGAAAGATCTGACAAGGCCAAATCTTAATTTTGCAGTTTTATCTTACATCTTATCTCAAGTTAGCAAATCATAAATTACACAACTGTTGTCAAAAAAAAAAAAAAAAAACACCTGACAGTTAGCCTGACAGCTACTGTTACCAATGTAAAAATGGTCCAAATGTCAGTTTCTAAGAAAAATATCTCAAAAGCAAAACTACAGATCATATTTGCAAAATGAACAAATGCAACATTCTTCTTTAGAACCATGCTGTCCGGCAGAGCTGCCTAATAACAATAACACCACCTTTAAAACAGTTGGGACTCAGCTGGAGTTTGTCCAACAGGCTATCCTTTCTAGTTAGGATGCCTCTCTACTACTGTTTTCTTATCTAGTTTTAGGATAAGAGTATGATCTTTGGAACTGTTCTTCTGTAATAGCTACTGTCCCATGTTCAGTCTTAACTGTAGTTGTCATGGTATCTAAACAGACAAGATTTCAAAGTTAGAACGTTCCTGCAGTATGGCTGGTTTTCTTGGCATGTTATGTTAGCCCTTGCCTCTCTGAACGAACAACAATTTCTGTGAATAAGAAATCTATTCACATAAACAATAAAAAAAACGTACGGCTTGTCGCCCAATCCAGCCCACCTGCTACAAAACCAACCTGTTTCAACTTTTAGACACAAAAAACTTGCATGTGTAGTCACATGGCATTTATGAAGATAAGGATCCACATCCCAACAATTCAAAAGCAACATATCCACAAACATAACAAATATACATGAGAACATTTTAAAAACCTTCTAGCTTTTTGGTAGGTGACTTCTCAGGGTCCTTCTCATCAGGTCTAGCTTTCTCTGGAGACTTGGGTTTTAGGACTGGTTTCTTCTCGCTTAATGCAGTGCTGTTAAAACAAGACAGACTAATTATTATTATTATTATTATTATTATTATTATTATTATTATTATTATTATCTTAATCTCCTCAACCACCGAACAATTTTCTGTAGATCTACCTGAGCACTTTCTATCTTTCATTCTCTCCTTCCCTGGTCTAATCTCTCCTAAAATGTGAGCCAAGTAAACTGAATGATCACCCCGTATCACAATCATATCACCAGGTTCTAGCCAATACATAATCCTATCACCTACATAAACTTCAGTTACTAGAAGCAACTGATTTGCTTACATGAGTCCGTTTGCAATTTAAGTGAACCGGGTTTGGTTTTTCACCAAGGAGATTCTACTCGGAGATTTTACTCGCCTTCATTGTGACTGTGGCTTTATTCTCCTTGCTGTACCGCTCAGTTCGTTTTTGGTGAGAGCTAACAGTCCGGCAATAAAATCATACACATCCGTCAGTTGTGTGATTTTTTACATGGCATGGTTACTGGAAATGCCTTTTTACTAGCTTCCACCACTATGACGATGTTAACTTTGACTTGACAGTTTTAACCTTTAAATGAATGTTTTGTATGGCAATTCACAGCAGCACAAAAATACCACACACAATCTCAAGTCTCAAGTCCTCATGAATGCACACGTGTGCTAACTGAGATCATACGTAATAGCCATAAAACATATGCCGCTTTAGTGTATAAATGCACATTCAGTGCTGTCGTCATTGCATTACATACACAAATGTTTACTGATTTGGAACATTCACTTCATCAACGTTCACGTCATCAAACTAACCATAGTTAAGGAAACTCACTTTAAACAAACGATTTCAAAAGGACTCCAGGTAGATTAAGCAGGAAGAAAACTTGCAAATAAAGCTAGTCATTTTCATAATCTTAACAGGCCCATGCTCACATCTCACATTTACATAACTGAAACACTGGGAATGCATTCATTTTATTTTCCACTTTAAAACAGCTCTTTTTTATTGCAGACCTTTACACTGCAGGTTAAGAAAAAGTCCCTCACTGTTGCAGGTTGCGGAAAATATTTATGGATGTCTCCATGACCATAGTATAAATCAAATGTATAAAAGAAACAAAAGATATGAACTGGATGAGGCTTAATATTCCTGGGTCAGTTCAGATTCTGATCCTCTGACACAGACCGGGCCAACTCTACTTAGCTGTATGCCTGACAATGCTGCTTCCTGATTTAGTATCAACTCCTACGATGAAGAACCATATGACTAATTCCACGTTATGTAACGGATGGTGTGAACAAGTCAGAATAGTTGTGGAGGTGTCTCTCGACAGCATGTAATTTCAACTAAACATTTCTATGTTGGATGGATGCCTTTAGCAAGAAGTGTGCATGAACGAAGACTCACCGGACACTATTAAGTACAGACTTCTCCTTGATGGGGGGCTTGTTAATTGGTCTCTTGGTGCTAACCACTTTGCCCTGGTGCTGTTCCTTGCTTGCTTTGCTGTATTTGCATTTGCTGGGTTTTACTGTGCCATATTTTCGAAGAATCTGTAGACAGAAATTATGTTGGCGCAAGCATTACTGCTATTGTTCTTTAACAGTGGACTGGCGACAGCGTTGACCATGACCCCACAGACATTCAGTTATTTGTTTTGGTGCATAAACACGAACGGCCCCCTTTTACCCTATTTATCAATGATGAGGACCCCTACAACACCAAAATGGCAAAATGGTGTTATTTGGGCACAGGATCATTTTCAGCACTACAGTAGCACTGGTGTAGTAGTGGCATATAAGTGTGTGTTGCACTGGTACATGCAGAGCTGTACTTTGCTGGCCCACCTTACAGATGGAAAAGTAGAGACCACAGCTGATCTGTTGACGCTCACTTTACTTTACTTTAGTCATCCTCTGGTTCCTCATTGGTGGACGTATTTCTGCTATAGGATGCTGTTGGCTGCATATGTTCGGATGGCAGACTATTCTCAGACCAGCAGAGTTATTAAACACAGCAGCACCATTGCTGTGAGTGATCCACTCTGTGCAGCACTAACACCTACTAACGTCACTACTAGGGATGCATCAATATTTTTTTTTTTAGGCCATACTTCAGTGCTTACTTTTTAATACTCGCCAATACACAGTCTGATACCAACCTACTTATAATAAAGCACACTCAGCTTACGTCACATGGGTATCGGTATGTTTTCATGAGTACATGTACAGTACAGTATCAATGCATTCCTAGTCATTCCGTTGTCAGTGTCACTACTGTGCTGAAAATGGCCCACAATCAAAATAATACCTGATCCTGTGGGGGTCCTGATCATTAACGAATAGAGGTTAAAGAGAGCAACCAGAAACAGACACTGTAGATTGCAATCTGTTACTGCATGCTAAAATGACACCTACCGTATATGCAAGCACTGACCTGTGTGAGTTGATCCTCAAGCACTTTTTTTGGAGGTCGTATGTGGTTGAAGAAAATGTGCAACAGGTTGCCAGGTGTCTGTGAGTTGATCTGTTCTTTGCTGAGATAAATATCAGATGCTTTCATTGGCTTGGCTGGTGTAAGGCTTAGCATCTGTTCAGAGTGTACACAGCTTTTAAATATGTCTGCGAGCACATCTCGTGCCCCAGGAACCAGCTTGTCCCCTACAGAAAGATCACAAACAAGTTAGAAGTCTGAAGGATTGGCATCTAGTAAAGCCCCTCTGTAGATCATTTAAATGGGTTAACTTGCTAGCATATACCGGATATATAACACATTACGGCACCTGCACTGTAGGTCTGATTAATAGGTAGTCATTAGTCAGGTTTCACTGTTTACTGCTGTCAGTGAACACAAGTGTGTGCTTTGTCCCTTGCTGAATAATATAAAAGCAAATAGAGGCAAAAGACATGTGCAAAGATTCCAACCTCTGATAGTTTTATCAAGGAAGTAGTCCTCGAGTGCAGAACTGCCTTGTGTGTCAAACAGGCTCTGGTTAACGCTGGAGGCAGTCAGGATCTCTTCATTTGTCATCTCCATTAGCTCCTCCTCACCCTCAAGGCTAGACAGGCCAATCAGATCACTGCTGTTGAAGAGACTAGCCCGAATCTTCTCCACTTTGGCCCTGGCCCGTACCTGCAAGCGAAAGACAAGTTATCTCCAAGTTAAAACAATCACCAAAACGTCATTCATCCATACAAGTTGATTTCCACCTACCTCTATGACAGCATAACCCTTAATGGGACGTGCCATGCCCGCATTGTTGTCTAGTGAGGCGACTGTGTATAAGGATCCTCCTTCTGACACGGATGCTGTCTCTCCATTATCAGGCTGCTCACCAAGGCTACCAAGACTACCAAGGCTTCCTGTGCTACAAAGGGAGATATCCAAGCTTTCCTGACTGGAGACTGTGTGGGGGTCAAGAGATCCTTGTGGCTGGGCAAGGGCTGCTTGTGGGGTCACAGTGCCTGTCAACAGCTCCTGGTCTACGGAGAGCTCACTGGCAGTCCTAGATACACCCTGAGAGGAACTGCAAATGGAGGTCTGACTGGTTGAAGCTGAAGCACTCATGCCAACAGCTGGGGTGACACTGCTGGAACTATCTGGACTTTCTAACGTGCCTGCATGAGGCCTTTCTGCTTTTGCATCCTGAGGAGTGCTTGGAGTTCTGACCACAGATGCTTTAGTCTTCTTAAGGTTCTCTTCCTGAAGAGGAATGAAGATCTCATCTTTGAAGAGGCCTCCATGTGCATTGCAAGCCTTTCGAATCGCATTACGCACCACAGCTTCTTCCAAGTGAGTTGGGATGCCGGACAGCACCAACAGCCGTCCGTGAGCAGTTGGGCCGACCAGGGCTTGGCAGGCATCAGCTACAGCATCCGCAGTGACGCCCAGACCCTGGGGGTCCTTGTTTGTTAGGTGTCGTATAATCATGAGTAATGTCAGTCCGCGGTGGAACCACAGCATATCTTCAGGCTTTCCGCCAGCCACATTTAGTAAGGCACTATCACTCTCTGACAATTTTGTGCCACTTCCAGAACCCCGTTTTCCCGAAGTTACAGCCACAGCAGCTACAGATGCTGCAGCCCGCTCACGCTTCAGTTTGACCTTCTTGCGCTTGGACAATAAACTTGGGCTTTGGGGAGTCTGGCCTGGTGAAGATGATGACGAAGATGAGGAATCGCTAAGGTTGGGAGCACTGGACGATGAAAGAGTTCCCACAGTTGTTGTTCCACTGCCCACGTTGAGTGGCAAAGTGACTTCTGCTACAGCTAGGCATACCTCCATGAGGGCATGGAAGTATGTGGAGAAGCGGCTTTGCTCAGTAGTTAGTGCCAAAGAGCCAGTGCTTCCTGAAGTGCAGGAGCTTCCACTAGCTAGTCCCCAGCTCTGGGTCTCACGGTCATAAAGTTTTCTGAGTTCTGTCTGGAGTGCCATGAGAACCGCCAGGCATGGGTTGAGGAGCAATGCAATGGAGCTGGATAGACTTGAGGGGCCTTTACGCTGTTCCAAGTGATGAATTTTGCGGAAAAGCTCAGCAAGCAGGTGGAAGATCAGCTCCTTTATACAAGGTGCAAGATCAGTGGTCCACAGAAGCCCACCTTAAAAAAATAAAATAAATAGAATGGGTATGTATTTTGTGACATTATTATATTCTGTGACATAAGCAGAGGTGAGAAACCTGTCAGACAAATGGTCATTCTCTTACCCAGTAGCTCCACGACCTGCAGAAGCACAGAAGAAGGAACGGTGTCCAGCTCTTCTTCTGAGTGCTCATTGCTGTCACCCAGGGTCCAGGTCAGTAACTGCTCCGCAAAGGCCATGGCCAGGGGAAACTCTAGAGGCAGAGAATGCAGTACCAACACTGCTCCAGGAGCTGGAGATACTCCTGAGAGGAGAGACAAGCAGAAATCTGAATCACTGATGCTGTAAGCTGGAAAAATACAAAATGTATAAGAACTAGGTCTCTAATATGTACAGTACTATGCAACAGTCAGATAGCATTCTTTTCTATTTACTTAATTTGTTTAATTTTACAGCCATTTCTGACTGCAACATTTTAATAGTTTCGTGTTTACCTCCCCTAGTTTTAACGTCTCAGTGAAACTGAATTAATTGTTGCAATTAATCTGATGGGCAGCAAGCTGTCAATGTGTAGCTGAGTCCTGTCTCTGTATTACCACTGCACACCAAACCATTTTAAAACCCAAAAGATTTACAATTGTTCTGCCAGAAGACAGCAAAGGCAAAAGATGCTGCACATCAGTAGTATTTAACCAAACTGTGAGATTTTACAGGTATGCACTTAAGGTACTCAACAGGTCAGCTCATTTATTGTGACATCTACGATGGGGCAACAGGCTCAATTTCTTGTCACCCCCTGCCATACTTTCCTTAGGGCAGTACGCCTTCAGGATGTTTCAGCACCCCTGTAGCTGTTTGCTAAGCATTTTGGCTATAATTAAAAAATCAGCTTTGCTCTCTTGGACTCTAAGCCATAGGACGAGCAGGACGAGCTGATTAGGCCATTTTACTGAAAGCAAGTTTGTATGAATTTTTTTAAGCTAGTTAAATCATGTAAATAAAAAAAAAAAAAAAATTAACTGATTTTTTTTTAATCATGTGCACTTTTCACTTTTTAAGTCAAACTTGTTAAATACTGAAGAGTATTGCATTGTTTGTGTTTTTATTATTACTGTTTCTGTGATCGTGAGAACTAATATTACCAAGAATTATTTAACTGTAACTTATTAAACTGTAATATATTTAACTAATATATATATATTCTGTTATACAAAGTAGATGCTTCCATTTTACATTAATTTGTGTTGTTTCACAATGGCCTATGAAGAGAAAGGTGAGAAAGTGCAGAGATGGAACTGTCATAGGTTCCAACTGTCATACATATTCTGCTGCTACTTTTGTACTTGCACAGCGCACTTTACACATGCATATGCACTTTACGCACAACTTGCACATGCATCCATACAGTACAGTATATATATATTCTTATTATACTTCTCATTTTTCTCTCCTTTTCATATTGATATTTATTTTTTAAGACTGTCGTGAATGGAGGAACTGCAAAGTAAGAATTTCATTGTACAATGTAACTGCTTGTTATGCTGTGCATATGACAATAAAACTCTTGAATCTTGAATAGGCTACTTTTCTTAAATTGGTGACACTGAGTTTGTTTTGGGTAGGCCATCCCCCATCTTCCCCTACACTACATCAATCTGGACAGAAATGCCTTTCTTTTTCCTGTGGCGGCTCATTTTTCTCGACCCTGTAACTATGCTGAACCAAATATGTTAACTGATGTAAGATCACATTGTAACATACCAAGTTTGATGTGCACTTTGTCAGTGGGAATGATAATGGTAGGGTACTGGTTGGTCGTAGGAGGAGGTGTCAGGCCAGTATTAGAGGGTGAAGCATCCAGCGGGTAACACACAGCCTCCATTAGATTTAGCTGGCCATTACGTCGCACCTTGTGCCCCAACCCATACACCATGACTCGAGCCCAGGGAGCCTTATACAGAGATGAGCTAAAGGACAGAAAATAGTGAAAATATGTGATAATGTATCTTAATAAGCCTTTTTGAGAACTGGATACTGATTTATTGATATTGATATTTATAGGACGTGGGGAAAAAAAACCCTTTCAAAACTCACTCTTTCCGGCAACCAAGCTGACTCTCTTTACAAGAGACAACCACGAATGTGGCACCAGGGAAGTTGACATCCATGCTGACCTTAGACTCTGAGACAGGGAACTCCTCTGATGTGAACTGCTCTGGGGCGTTCTTGATTTTCAACAATGCAAAAATATTACATGAGGAACAATGATTTTACAAATTCATTATATCATCTTGATATTACATATTACATCACAGTGATCGCCATGTTTATATTTAAAAAAGAAAGCGGAAAACATTTGATGGCAAACTTCGCAGAACCCAATGAAATCAATAGAAAAGTTCAAAGTTTAGTACCTGGAGAAAGCAACAGATTTGTTTGGTGATCTCCAGCAAGCTGTCTTCTCCCTGGTGCAGGGCTCTGCTGATGGCCACGGTCAGCCACTCACGGATGGTCTGAGCGTTACCCTGGTAGAAAAGCTCAGTTGGGGAACAGGTCTGGCCTTGCAGGTTGTGGAGCATTGACTGGGCAAGCAAAATGGAGCTTGAACTGATGGAGCCATCTACAGCACAGAGAATGACAGCACAAAGCACAAATTAGTTTTCAAAGCAAAGATACTCCAATATTGAATTTAACACTCTAGATATTACTACCCTGCCAATATTGATCAGTGAAAGAGTTAGTGAATATAATTGATGTGGCATATGACTGGATGGTAAATGTACTTTTAAATATCAGATCAATCGACGACTTCTAGTTTTAACTTTAACCGGGAAAATCTGCTTTTAGCACCGACAGTGCACCAGCGAGCTAGAATTCTGTACAAGATACTCTAAAGCTCTGCTCACTGGTTTTAATCTCTTAACACTTTCTCTCAGCCTACAAGTGTTTTATTTGATCTTAGTCGTTGTCTTAGTTAATTTTCTGTTTTATTTAATTTTATTAATTGCGTAGTTTAGTTTTGGTTTTGGCTATTTTAATTATCAATACAGAGTACCAATAGCAACACTAACTCTATTGCTCCCTCTAGTAGAAGAATCTTTTCCCTTATAGCTGTGAGATTGCACTCTTAATGGAAATTGCCATTTATGTTTGTATCCCTACACCCCACCCCAGCAGCAAACCAGACTGAAAACATACAGGGTAAGCTGAACAGAGTGCACAAACAAGGACTAAATCATAACCTCAGATCCACATGTGTGTGCTCCACTTTCATTCAGCATTGTAAGGGAAGATCAAATGTCAGGTGTTGTTACACTTGCAAAAGCAGGGTGCACAAAGCAAAAGTCCTACATATGCAGGAATGCTTACAATTGCTTGTGATTGTTGTTAGCACCATAAGTGCTAATCATTTTGGAGGGAACTGTATACACGATGTGTGTGTGTGTGTGTGTGTGCGCATACAACTACAACAACTTACTATTTACCATCAGAGGACTGTCATTTGTGAGTACCAGGCACATTTCTATTTTTTGTATTACTGCAAACCTCTATCTTACCTGGCAGAGGTGGAGCCAGCAGTTGATTGGACAGGAGCTGCAGGTGTTCAAGGGTGATGTCACGTACAGCAGGGATGTGGAAGAGCCGTGTGAAGGTGTGAGGGCTCTTAGGGGCAAAGATATTAAGCAGCGCCATGCGACAGTACAGACGCGCCAAGGCACTCTCGCAACGCAGTAGTTCCCTGAAACACATGCACAGCAGAGTCCACTAAAGGAAGTGGGATATACAAAAAGTTCAACATAAAGCGGGACAAATACATACAGGCCAAAATAGCAAAACATTAAGTTTTAAATGGTCTTGAAGAGTCATCGAACAAACAGATAAACTAACTTAGTATGGGAAGTTTTTCCTTTAATAATAATAGTTTTGTGTCTAAACTTGCAGAGAATCTTTTACAGCAAGACTGATGCTTTCAAACAGTCGAAAAACACGGCTGAATTACATTGTGTTTAATGTGAAACAAAAAAAACTGTGTACACTGTTTAAATATGGACTCTGACCAGACCAAAACAATCATTAATTACCACTGTACTTCAAAATTACACGCATTTCACATTCTAGTATAAATACTAGAACTCTTGCAGAATTTTGAATTGCTGCATTAAAAGTATATTAGAAGTTCCAAAATGGTTTTGTTGTTTGCCCTTTGTAAGTCTGTCCTGGAGAGCAACCTTCCTGCAGAGCCTTGTTCAACCTCTTTCCAAGCCCCAAACTGGATCAGATGCATAATAAAGCAATTGGCTGGTAAACTCACTGAATACAAGTTGGATCTAAACTCTGCAGTATGCATGCAATTTGTGTATGTATGTGTGTGTGTGTGTGTGTGTGTGTGTGTGTGTGTGTGTGTGTGTAAAATAAAAATGAATATGTTTGTCTTCAACCTGTGAACCTGAATGTTGCTGCTGTCCAAAGACACAAGGCCATTAGCTGCAGTTCTGCGGGATCCTGTTGGTGGGCGCTCCAGCATCTCAATAGGGTACCAGTACCTGACCAAGACACCCTCACTTCGTAGGTAGGTTTCCACCTGGACCAACTCATTTACCTGAACACATATATGACACACATATAAAACAGAGTGTGCCTTGGCCCAAGTTCTGCATGCATCATTTATGTAATAGTGTAAGCTGTGCTGCCTCTATTAACGTTAAGTGGAATGCCATGCGGGAAACATGGCACTAAGGATGAACCATCACAATGTAAAGAATTTTCCATAGTACATGCATAACAGTTCAAGGTTCAACAAAGCTGCAAATTCAGCAGTTCCAATTCATTCAGTTACCTGTCCATCTGATTCTCCTTGACGGTCACTCAATAATGGAAATTTACACAAACCACCACTTTCTATTTTTCGCCATATTATTATTTTGTAGCACAACAGTATATTTAGAAATGTCTGTGGGTGTAATAACGCAGTGTGAAGAAAACTAAAATTATATATATTTTTTGAAATGGCCAAGATACCACGTAAACGAAGAAGTGTTACCATAAAATAATATTTAGGAAAAAAAAAGTTAGGACAATTAGATATAATCAGTGAAGCAGTTAAACCAGTGTGAAAGACGTCATGCTAACCCAGACACCAAGAATTACAATATGCAAATTAACAGTTTCCCTATAAGCATAAAAATATTAATCAGTAGTGCATGTTTAATAGGTAACTCAACCAAATCATGATCCCAATATATTCAACACGAAATTAAATATACACAAAATATACTACAGAACATAAACAGGCACTTTTCCTTCATTGTCCTTCAATACTTGGCATATACACTCACCAGTCACTTCAAATAGGTACACCTATTTGTTTCTACACTTCTTGTCCATTTTATCAGCTCCACTTACCACATATTGTGCACTTTGTAGTTCTACAATTACAAACTGTAGTCCATCTGATATGCTGGACACTTTGTTAGCCCCTTTTCACCCTGTTCATCAACGGTCAGGGTCCTCGCACAGCAGGAATTATTTGAGTGGTCGATATTCCTCAGTGCTGCAGTGACCTCAACATGGTGGTGGTGGTGTGTTGGATCAAACACAGCAGGACACCTTAGTGTCAATGCAGACAGAGAACGGTCCACCAACCAAAAATATCCACTCAACAGTGTTCTGTGCGCAGTGTCCTGTGACCAATGGTGAAGGACTAGTGGAAGATGCGCTATCGTCTCTCACTTACATCTACCAGCAAGGCAGGAGGAACATTTAATAGAGTGGACAGTAAATGGACACAGTGTTTGAAAACTCCAGTAACACTGCTGTGTCTGACCACCACCACGTCAGTGTCACTGCAGTGCTGAGAATGACTCACCACCCAAACGATACCTGCTTTGTGGTGGACCTGTGGGGCACCCGACCACAAATGAACATGGTGTAAAGAGGCTAAGTATACAGCAAAAACAGATGGACTACAAAGTGCACTTATATGGTAAACGGAATTTCAAAAAGAGAACTTACCGAGTCAACATCAAGCACCACTCCATGAAGACCAAATGTTTTGAGCATGCCTCGAATGGCAAATTTGGGTAAGGCTGTTCCTCCTGTGCTGCTGCCAGTGTTGTTGCTGTCAGGGCAGCGTATAACCACGGTCAGTCCTGAAGGGATGATGGAGAATGGAGACCTTATAAGCACACGACCAACTCTAACTAACAACTCTAAAGCAACTAAGAAATTATCTCTAAAAAATGTAAATCTCTAATTGTGGTAAATCCTACCGTGTAAATGTAATACATACATGCTCCACAAAAGCATGTTTTTTAATATATAATTTTTTAAATATAATTGTTGAGAGAGAGAGAGAGAGAGAGAGAGAGAGAGAGAGAGAGAGAGAGATTACATATCCAGTTGAGATTTATCTGAATACCTTTGCGGACTTTGTCAATAGTAAATTTATTAGCTTCGTCCTTGATGTCCTCAATAGTGGGGAGGTAAAGATCACGGGGAATGCCTCCGTTCTCTTCATACAGGAACTCCACTGTTTGTCGTGCAATGTCCACCATACCTGCCAGTCAAAATAAAAGTATGGTGTCAGTCAGTCAAGAGCGGTCCTGATATGTCTCACTTGCAACACTCTGGCACTGTTCCGAACAAAATGTGACCTACTCTCTTATAAAAATCAGCCTTCTGCGTTATGACAGGTTGTGTAACAAAAACCTCATAAGGTATAAAAGCAAAAAATAATTACTGACACCAAAACTTAACTAACCGAAACTAACTCCACATTAAGTTCATGATGGAAGTATGCTTCTCACCAAGCTGAAGGGCTCCCTTGATCTGGTCCAGTCCCGATTTCCTTTCGGCTTCATTCCTGAAGCGGCGGCGGATAGTAGGGAATACTTTGGTTTCCCATGCTTTCACTAGCAAAGCATAGTGATCCTCCTACAAAGAGAGAGAGTGTGGGATGTAAAAGTGAGGTTCAGTACAGTCAGATTAAAATTAACTCACTTAGAAGGTTTTCCTACCCTTGGCACATCATCATCATCATCCTCATCACTTTCATCATCAGCAATGGGTGGAGGGTGGGGGTCAGGCCCTGAGGTCACCAGATTCTCATAGCTTAATTCAACTTTGTAGTAGCAGGAAGCATCGCTGTTATACTCTATGAACCAGAGAGGATAGGAGAAATTAAGGTTTATTCAAGCTGAGTACATAAACAACTTCATTGACTGCAGACAACACAGACAGATCAAATTCCTGTTTAAAAAAAAAGAAAAAAAAGAAAAAGAGGCAGGAGTATATCAGAGGCAGTATATCAGAGGCAGGCAAGAAAGGGATAGGCAAATATTGTTGACCATTTCCAAACATAAATATTGTTGACCATTTCTGAAATCTAAAATTAGCTGCCTAAGTGCGCTCTTGGGACAATACACCAAGAAAACCGAGGACTCTGACAGCTGGATTACAGCAGGACCATCATATACAGTATTATCACCTACTCTTCAACGGTCATTGTTACCCTTGTGACTCTATGAGACTAACAGGCCTTACGTTGCTGAGCAGTAGCGACAGCAGCAATGCGACAGGGAGGTCCGTGGGAGCCAGAGTCAGATGCCACACTAGCACCAGCATCGTTGTCACTGTCTGAGGCCATGGCAAACGGCAGGGCCTCAAAGTTGGCACTGATCTCCTCTGAGAGGTCCATGCACAAATCCGCTGCATTCCTATGAGCTTGGCCCTCCGCGTACGCAAACGACCGGCATCCAAAGTTTGCACGGATTTTTGTGTTCTAGAAATGTACAAATATACAGTGACGGTTTGGTTAGTTTGTTATAAATTGATTTAGCAGTGAATTGAATAACAAACACAGTACATTATCTGCATTCTAGCATTTAAACACAAACAGCAATTTGTTAGAATTACATAACATTAAGAGAATTAGAATTAGAATTTAGACCCATTTGCCAATTGTGCTTGCACACAAAGGAATTTGTCTACTCCATTTAATCCATCTGTGAACTGAAACAACCACATACACACACAAACACATACACACACACACACACACACAAAAAAAAAAAAAAAAAAAAAAAGTGGGCAGCTCCATCCACGGCACCCAAGGAGCAGTAAGGGGTTAGTTGCCTTGCTCAAGGGCACTTTGGTCGTGGCCTGCCGGTTCAGGCAATCGAACCGGTGACTCTTCGGTCACATGGCTGGATCCCCAACCTCCAGCCCCACGACTGCCCCGCATAATAGTTAAAGTACTTTATTTTATTTAGTACTTATTTCACTGAATATTGGCTGCGTCCAAAACGTGAGGCAGCTGCCTCGATGCCTTGCTTCCCATGTTGTCTAATAAGTCGGTGACTTAGAAGGCTGTGGACTATGTAAGTTCTGGTGTTTTCTGCAGTTTTTTATTTTTCTAACTAAGTTGGTACTGACACAAAGTATTACAGGATATGTAAGGCAGTGAAAAAAGTCTATGCCAGCTGACCGGAGGAACCTCAGCAAGCAGCGGTTTATACAAATATTAGATTCTGACATGACTGGCTGTCACAAAACATCAATCTGCCTTTAAGATAAGGACTTGTAGCAAACACATCTACCAAATGAAAGCAGTTTTAATGTTTGGAACTAATCTAACTAAAACATAATCTGCACTTACAGAAAACCGATTCCTCATGAAGTTACACTGCTCACCTTCTTTTGAATGTGGACCACAGGCCACATGCCGCCAGCCACATCCTCCAGGTAGGGGCTGAGGCGCTGGCCGCAGTAGGTGAAGTATACCCTACCTTTAGGAGCCTGCCCCGGAGGAGGTGGTGTGCCCTCCAAACGCTCCCAGCCTATGCCAGCAACATCTCCTGAGTAGGCCAAAACAAAATATGCAACCAATGAATTGACATGTACCTCGGACTGTGGTGATTTGATAGCATGCTGTGGCCTAAGATGTGTGATTACACAAAAAGTAGAGACAGAAAATCAGACATTTCTGACAAGTTGGCGATTCCTGAGAAAAAAAATTCTAACTCACCAGGAAGCAGAGCTACATCTAGTCTCACGCTCTTCCACTGAAGCAAACTTGAGCCATTATAATGTACAGCCCTCCCATTACTGAGGAAGAAAGGGCGAGAGAGGGAGGGAGAGGGAGAAAGAAAAAAGGAGGGAATCAGAAAACACAGAGCTTTAGATAAGATAGAGAGGCATCCAGAGTGGAACAAAGGATGGTTGGGCAGCAGACAGTGAGAGCCGACCGAAAGATATGGGGGAAAAGAGCTAAAGCGAATAAGACAACTACTTGTGAAATAGACAGGTGCCAACAGGATTGGTCCAGGCGCCATCTCTCTTTTCCGCTTCTGTGGCAAAGCCAAAAGACACAATTGGGCCACTGTCATCCTCCGAGTCCCCGTAGGACACTATCTCTATTTCCCAGTAAAAGGATGGAGCCTGACAAAGAGACAAAGACAACAAAAAGGAGTGAAACAAGCAATCATTTTAAACACAACATCTTAAAAGCACTAACATGTTGGCAGGGTACACTCATTTCAACTTCTTAAAAACAAATAAACAAAAGTCCTGTGTGTTTGTGGGATCATTAGTCTTTGTCCCAGAATAGTTACCTGTACAGGAACTGGTGAAGTGGCATAGATAAAGGTGCCTCTGGGAAGCCCGCCGCCAGCGCTGGGGTCAGCAAGAAACGTCACAGAGGTCAAGTGGGATGAGAACATACAGGCACGGACAGGTGGGAAGACACGTGATGGACTCCACGTGATCTCCTTGGGCTGAAAGACATGGCAGAAGAGACTTTCAGCTGTGTTAATATCCCACAGTTTCATTATGTGTATTGTGGGTAACGTTAAATCTGTACAGCAGACTTGAAATCTAGAAATACAGTAAACCCTCACCTGTCTTCTGTCTGTCTGGAGAGGAGGAGGAGGGGGGCGGGCGCAGTCACGATACAACATTCTCAGTCTTTCGCACTGAGCTTCGACTACACCCAGTCGCTCACCTACACACACACACACAAACACACACACACACACAAACTCCTGAACATCTCATCCTGCCTTTTTTCTATTAGCAAGTGACAACTCATAAAACAAATCATTTGTGTTCATTTAGTTTGAGATTACATGCTAGAAAAGTGGCTGTGGTTAACAGATGACATCCTTTCTTCTCACATACATTACTCCAGCATTCTCTTTTATTCCTTCAGATTAAGCTGCATGAGAAATCATACAAAGCATGGTCGAAGGTATTCGGACACCCAAATAATCATGGAGGCTCAGCCTCCACTCTTCTGGTCATGAACATGGCTGTAGGTAATGCTTCCATTCAGACACAAGAACGAGTGAAGTTGGGTACGGATGTCGGGGGGACGAAAAGGCTGGCTTGTTCTAAATCATCCCAAAGGTGTTCTATGGGGTTAAGGTGAGAGCTTTGTTCAGGGTGATGAAGGTCTTCCCCACAAAACTCTACAAACTATTCCTTCCTTGACCTCACTTTGTGCAGGGAGGAACTGACACAAAGCAACGGGAAAGCAATTTAACCAAACTGATGCCACAAGGTTTCGAAGCACAAATACATAATTCGGAACAAAACCTTATTTCTTCATAAGGGTATCTGAACATGAGGAAAAACATGTTTTGTGTAATTCGATGCAATAAAATTTTACATTTCAGAAACAATCTAAAGGGCAACTAGCAATTTCGAAATGCTACAAAACATATTTCTATATGGACAGAAGAGCATACAGGGCTGCCTGATTTTTTTTTTTTTTAAAACATAAATGTGACACAAAATAGGATTGGATACATGTGATTTAACTCACAGTAAAAGATAAAGAGAATCCAATTAAACAGAATATCACATCAATACATGATTTCTAATGTAATCTAAACCAAGTGATCTTTGTTGGCAAAAAGATGTGAACCTCTGCCCACCGTGTTTCAAAGTGAAACGTGATTAGGTGTGGTGTATTCGGTTTTGCCAAATATAACATCTCTTATTTGAGTCATAAAGACATATTTGTTTGCCTTATTTATCCACGTAACATTATTTCATTAGCGTTCCGGCTCATCCGGGTGGTCTTTAGGAAACTTCAAACACGCAGATAGGTTCTTTCTGGAGAGTAGTGGCTTTTTCTGTGATAGCATTCCATTCATCAGGTTAAAAATTTACCTGACTGTAGACACATGAACACTGACAGCCTTAATACAGCCAGCACAACAGAGGCCTACATATTTGTGTTCTATCTGCTAAAAGGCAGTACTACTACTTGCACTGAGCTGATTGCATTTTGTTGATGGTCCCAGATCAGCTCTCAGCAGTTTCAGCAGTACACAGAAATCTGGGAACTGATTACTATTCAACAAACTTCTGAAGAAAGAAACCATAGACATAAAAATAAAACTAACTTTACCACTCACAAGACTTTATATATGGTTCTTCTTTGCACTGCAGAGTTTTAACCTCCATTTGTGGATCACAGCGTTCATAGACCGTGGTCTTCGGAAGTGTTCCTGAGCCCATGCAATAATGTCCACTACAGTTTTGAAAGCAGTGCCATCCGAGGGCCCCAAGATCACATGCATCCAGTATTGGTTTTCAGCCTTGTCCCTTGCATACAAAGATTCCAAACTTACTTAGCGATACTGGTTTTAATGCTACTGTAGAAGATGAAATCCCTAAGTGCTTTGCTCTATCAGATGTCTCTGAACTTGACAAAGTTTATTACTGAATTTTTGCTATTTTTCCTTTTTATTCTCCAAATGACACACTAATATTACTTTTTATACACAATAATGTTACCGACATGCTGCTAATTAACCTAATTAGTCATAAAATGTTCCATCAGGTATCAATTTTCAGGTTTAAATAAATAAAAAAAAATAATAATTTTTAATAATAATAAAAAAATTTTTAGTTTTATTTAAAACATAGAAATCTAAATTGCAGCACAAGCCAGACTAAAGGATCCCCAGCCTGACAAAACTGATTAAAGTTTCAGTGGTTGGGTCAAGTATGAAGCAACTGTAAGCAACATAAGTGGGAGATGGGGGGGAGGAGCGAAGGGGTGTGTCTACAACAGTTGGACTACAACAGGTTCCATGCAATAAAAATTCCTTCAGAAATATTAATATGCTACAAATTACGATCAAATAAGTGTTAATCCGTCTTCCATTCCCATGTCTTGTACTACACTTACCAGGGCTGCACTCCTGTGCCACCAGATTAAGAACCTCCACAGCTGCAGGGCATTGCTGGATAAACTCTTCACAGAACGAACTGTCCTCCAGAAGCTGAGCCATCACCAAACATGCTCTGTGGGGGAAGACACATTTATATAAATCATATACTGTTGATCATGGTGTTTCATTAAAAATAAACTCAACTGTGTTAAACAATGGGCTGGATTTTGTTCAGGACAAAAATAAAGTGATTTTATTCTTAATATGAAACAGGATATTTGCAGTGTCTGTTGGTGGCAGGATGTCTGCCACAGCATCTCAGTGGGGTGCCACAAGGTTCTATCTTGGGTCCATTTTTATTTTCTTGTTTGTATTTTTTAATTTTATTTTCTTGTTTGTATTTTCTTGTTTTAATCTTGTTTGTAGTCTTAATGTTTGCTTTAATTTTTATACTGATGACAATCTATTTTTGACATTGTTAGACTGGTCAATCTTTCCAATTGTCTGACAGCTCGTCTAAAATCTATATGTAGCATAACTTTCTCAGGTGGAACAAAGACAAAACAGATGTCCTAATCGTAGGTCTGGGGTCATGTCCAAAGAGGTGGAGTTAACTCTTGATTGTGCTGGGTTAAAGCCTTAGCCCTTTGTGAGAAATCTGGGTGTGAGCTTTGATTCCCACCTCAAGGTTTCTTCCATCCTGCTTCCTATAGCTTGGAAACTGTTCTTGAACTTGGCAAGTGAAGATCTTAATATTTCTATGTGTATTTTTGTTTTATTTTGTATTTTATTGTACAGTAAATCACTTTGACACTTGCTCTAAAAATGCCTTATATGAGCTATACATATAGATTTAAAGAAGTTCCGATTTCTGTAATAGTTATATTTCCTGACCTGGTTCTGATCTCAGCCAGCAGCCGCACAGCAGCCATGACTGGGCTAGAGCCATCTCCAGAGGCTGGCAAGGAGGTGTGGATGGAGAGACTGCCCTCTTGTGGCAGCAGCATGGACTGCACCGCCTGTACCACCTTCTCAGTGATGGATAGCTTATAGAGAGGCAGTGCCTGAAATTGAATGGGACATGGGCAAGGCTTACATCAATAACTGATCTGCAGATTTAGGATCGATGTTTTTAAATTTACGCTTTAAAGTCTTAATAATGCATCACTGAAGGTTAGATTATAAATAAATAAATAATAAAATCAAGTGATATTTTCTGAAATTGTTTTGCAAACACATTGAAATAATTAAAATGTATACAAATACACAAAATGCCAAATTTGTTTCAGTAAATTAGAGTTTTTAACTGATCCAAAAAATTAAGGCTAAACTGACAGAAAGTGCTGATTAAGAATCCTACCTCTGAACGGGGTGTGCACAGACGTGAGATGGGTATGGTCAAGATGTCAGAGGCCTGACATGCGCGACGATATTCACAAGAAGGGAACTTAACTGTAGCAATGCCTTCTTGTTCATTAATGGACATAACCACTCCAACACTTCCCAGCACCCCTTTACCTATCACCTACAAAAACAGAGGTTGATTTAAGAACGAGGAGAATCCAGAAAAACCAAGTACAATGAAAATTAAAAGGCAGGAAAAGCCACAGAGCTTTTCGTTAATTTGAATAATTTCTCATGTTGTGCTGTCTTACCTGGACCTCTGAACCGATTTTGATATTCTCCTTGAAGCCACCCAAGGCGCATAAGGCTGCCACGGCCTGTCGACTGATTGCTTGGAGTTTAGCCAGCTTTCTGCCGCTGCTGCTGCCACTCTCTAAAATGTTCTCTGCATATTTCCCAAGTTGAGGTATGTACATCAGGGCCCGGGAAAGAACCTGTTGTGTTTGAAAGAAAAAATATGAAGTCAAATTCAGACAGAGACAGTTTTGCAAGCTTCTGTGTAGGACAACATGCTTAATAATATAAAGCAACAAAATAACTACTTATAACTACTTATAACTACTTACTTATGGGAGCTTAAGAGCAAAATTAAAATACAACTGCAGTACATAAGATATCATGTTAGCTGAATTTAAATTGCCCACTCATATGTGTGTGGTATTGGGCTCCAAATGAAAATTCCTATAATGTTTAGTAAATTGTAAATGCAATATACAATCCCTATATTTGGATTTAAGTTTCCCACATAGATTCTCCAATGTAGACTAATAATTAAAACTTGAATTCAGTAACGGCCAATGCGGTTACACAGAGTCTGAATTGAATGAAAATCCAATCTGACAAAGTATTTTGAATATGCAATTTACATATCAAATAGATAATGATTTTTCCAGAGAACAACAAAACAGAATGACGGGAACATCGAAATATACAAAGGGCTTATGTTTACTGCTGTGGCTCTGTAGCACGATGTAATCTCAAAATGCATTCTGCGCAAATTGCATTCACAGTTGCCATATCTGAAATACGGCAGTTGAACAAATGTCTATACAATTTTTCCAGCTTTTCTAGAATATGCAGGCATCAATCTACAAAGTACAAAAAAGTTGGGACACTATATGAAATGCTAAAAAAAAAAAAAGGATCAAAGTAGAGTATCAAAGTGAGTAGTAAATTCTGTTTGTTACTTAAAACCCAAATGGATCCACTTCGGAATTTTTTTTGCCATTCTTCTGTCATACAAGTCTTCAGATGTCCATTGTTGTATTCTGAGCTTAATTATGTGCCACAAGTTTGCATGGGGAGACATCTCTGTCTAGCACCTGCACACTCCGATTATGCAACCATGATGCTGGAACACATGTAGATTATGGCTTGTCTGTCATATTGAAACTGAAAGCATGTACGTCTCCAACAAAGACATTGTCTAGACAGCAACATACTGTCACTGTCATGAAATTTTCACACAATGTAAAGGTCAGCTGCTGACTGGCAGCAATTCAGAAATTCCTGGACTGCTTTGGCCCAAAGAACACAAATGTCAATTGTTCGCAAAAACAGATCTAAAAGGCTGACTCATCAGACCACAATACACATCAATCCATTTCAGATGGGCGCACACCCAGAGAAATTGGCAGCGTTTCTAGATGTTGCTGACATATGATGTCTTTTATGCACTGCACAGTCCTTGCATTTGTTGATGGAGTGGTAAACAGTGTTTAATGATGATGGTTTGTTAAAGTATTGCTCGAGCCGACATGCTGAGATCCGTTCCAGAAATATGGTGGTTTCTAACGCAGTGCTGAGGGGTTTGAGGTAGTCTGAGTCATGGGCATTCAGTTGCCCTTTATGCTGTAAGATTTATCAGAATTCTGTTGTAATTATGCATGTTATGTCATTACTGAGGTAACCTAAAATCCCTGCAGCCCTTGCAAAATCCTTGGAATTCCTTTTTGTATATGCATTTTTGGTCATAAAGACCTAGGAATTCTAAGAATTTAACTTTTCTCAAACATTTCTAGGCTAAAATTGCCAGTGTCCCAAAATTTTGGGAAAGTTTGGCAAGCATCAATTTTACTTACATCAATGTGCACTTGCATAAAAACAATGGCGCTGATAAGGTAAAATAAATATCTTTACTTTCTACTGCCTCCATTTAACAACAGGACAAAGTGGATTTATAAATAACTTGATTTGCTTTTTAAATTTGTATTTCACTTAGTGTCATAACACTTTGTAGCTGAATGTGTACATACATAAATTAATCAATTAATGTGTTTGCCTGTATTAGTTCTTTCAGATAAAGCAACTTTTTGCTTAGCATGATGTGACCCTGCTTTGATGTACATTGGATGGACAGTTGAAAACGCAGAACGTTGTGAAAATGAAAACGCAAGCAGCATGGAAATTGCATTTCGGCACAGAATTAACACAGCACGAAAGAGAATGAAAGCTACTNCTGCTTTGATGTACATTAGATGGACAGTTGAAAACGCAGAACGTTGTGAAAATGAAAACGCAAGCAGCATGGAAATTGTATTTCGGCACAGAATTAACACAGCACGAAAGAGAATGAAAGCTACTCATTATTCCTTAAAAAAGTAGAAATTATGAGTTTTCATTTTGAGCCCAAAAGTGGATACAAGTAGACTTTTCATTTTCCATTTGAGATGTTATATTTTCTTTTTAATATCTAGAAGAAAAAAAACAAAAACAAATACACAACACCTTCTCTACGGTAGTGGTCCAAATCTGAGCAGTGTTTGACTCGGGTGCAGTAAGGAGACTGTGCAGCAGAGCAATGACTTCAGCAGCCATGCTGTTCGCTACGTGACCACTGATGAATGGACGAACTGGGTCAGACCTGAGAAAGTAAGCAAGAAAGAAAATAAATGAAAGAGACATGCAGATGAAAAGAAAAA